>JAATLQ010033434.1:0-17854 GCA_013421005.1 Heliconius erato x Heliconius himera | reverse complement strand
TCTTTCATCACTCATTCGTTCGACGTGCCCAAACCAGCTGAGCACGTTCTTCTTCATTCTCACTGTGACATCCTCGCTAGTACCTGCCATTCTGTGTACCTCTTCATTGCGGATTCGATCAGCTAAGCTGACTCCGCATATCCTACGAAGAGATCGCATCTCCACAGCATTCATCTTTCTTTCATTCTTCTTCTGTAATACCCACGTTTCG
The DNA here is from genome assembly GCA_013421005.1 of Heliconius erato x Heliconius himera. Taxonomy (NCBI): domain Eukaryota; kingdom Metazoa; phylum Arthropoda; class Insecta; order Lepidoptera; family Nymphalidae; genus Heliconius; species Heliconius erato x Heliconius himera. The sequence continues at coordinate 17,643 of JAATLQ010033434.1, read as the reverse complement.
CTGCCGTATAACAGAGTCGGTACCAAAACTGCATTGCAAACGCGCAGCTGTGCTAACGTTTCGCCGTCTCATCAATGCAGCTAAGGCTCCGTTAACCTTGTTACCGGCAGCAATACGCCTTTCCACATCCATCTCGTATCTTCCATCTCTACTGAACATACTTCCCAAGTATACCACTTCATTCACTTGTTCTAATATAAATCCTACACTTGAGTACGAATTGAACCCAAAACCTTTGTATATAATACTTTTAGTAGATATTTTTACCAACTAAAGCCGGTATCCTTCCGTATTTGTCAGCTATCCATCCAAAAATTAAACCCCCAACTATAGCTCCACAGAAGAATATCGCTTGAGCTGTCGCTGCAAGATTGTCCTTATCGCAAACCCAGTCGAGCTGTAAGTAATAATTATTATAAAAAAATAGACATCGTAGCGGTGATATCTGTTGTATATGCGCTGGAAACTCCACATTTTATTATCGTAAAATATTAAAAAAAAAAATCAGATACTGACTTCATAACTGTACCTATATGGACAAAATTGAACTAAAACTAAAATGTAAAACGTATAATAATTTGAACGTAGCAGGACTTGATCTCGCGTCTCGGTCCTCGAACATAGACCACTAAGTCATACATACTCTGTCCGCAACTCCAAAATAATTTCTTAGAATTGTCATTTGCAAGAGAATACATAGTAATAAAATATAATAAAACATTACTTAACATATTTAAATCTCAAGAGTCCACTTTTTTAAACTCTAAACTACTCTTCCAAATTTTAAACTTACCTGCGAAGCAATAGTCTCATAAGGAACATCACTTCGATTGTACTCCCACCCATGGGTGCAGGGGATGATAGCCCATTCATCATCAGGTGTTGATCTACCCTGGGCCAGGGCTTTGGCCCAATCTGCTGAGTACATATGACATCTGTCATGGGCGAATGGACCATCAGATTTGGGTGGTATGGCGAGAGCTCGTCTGGAATAAGAAGAAAAAATAAATGTAATAACTACATTTTTATTGTTAATTATTTATGCTCTACAACTTCGTCTCCGTGAGTAAATAATTTGGAAGAGTTCATTAAAATTATGTGGTAGAAAGTTTTATTTTTTAAACTTTACTAAGCGTTTGTCTTTTAACTAGTGTAAGGTAATGAAAACAACTCATTTCCACAAGTGGGAATCTAACGAACAACCGTCGCGTTTACAGTTAGACGCTGAGAAATATCCATTTACGATGTTATAATTGTCCTAAAATGCGTGATATCACTTAACCTTTTAATGAAGCTTGGACTGGAATATAAATAAAAAGAGATCAGACCAATATAAATTTTAATTTCTTATCCATTTGTAGACAAAACACGTAAATTGATGCATCATCATACTCAAATATGGGTAATATTTGAGTACTCAAATATTATCCAATTGTAATACCTCACCTCCGTTTTTCCAATCAGTTAAAAAAGTTCGAACAATGAAGGTGGTGCGTGAAGAGGTAAAATGGTTATTTTTTTACGAATCAAACAATAAACTAGGAAGAAATCGCTTTTGTGTTTATCAAATTGATCGTGACCATCTTGTCCTTTGAGCGATAAGTAAGAAGGACTTTAAGGCCAACTTCAAATCTCTTTTACATCGTGATCTGTCACGAAAACGAAACTGATAGTTCAAAAATATCCGGACTATTTTTTTTTCACTAACCCATTACTGTTTGTTATCCTGCTATTACACATTGTTCAACTTCACGTATTATTCAGCATATATAGCGGGATATGATCCTAGTGCCAAGACACCTATTTCACCCGAATTCGAGACATCGCGAGATGAGTAGTGGAATACTCAACACCACACTTTGTCTTGTCAGAGCGAGGATATGAAAAAAATAATTCAGAAAGTGACGGAAATAATTCAAATAAAAATAATTCTCTCGAATGGTTACAGAGCTACAATCATTGTGCGCTGTACATAGGAAAAAGCCAAATTATTATTATATTTCAGCTTCACGTATCCTGCCTATAGTGGGGAGGTGGATTACGAGAATTAGAAAAATTAAATTACTCATTACCCCTAGTGGAAATCATTCCCATCGACTCAAGAGAAATCTTTTTTACATGAAATATGTTAGTATAAATATATTATTATAATTATGGTCCACCAGGGACACTGCTTGTGACTGTAAACGCGACAGATTTTGGATTCGATTCACTCTCGAAGAACGGAATGGACGGGGAGTCCAATGTTGAGACACTCCGTTCCCATTAAGACACAATGGGAACGGAGTATCTCAACATTGGACTCCCAGGGTATCCTAAGGGTCTGCCTACAGTGCTGTGCGGGATAAAAGTAAGGATAAAAAACAATATTCTCTCTACTTTAAAGACTTTCATGTTGCATTCGTATAGCATCTGACTATTGTTGTGGATACCCCACTCAGGGTAGTAAAGCAGAGCGAGGAACTATGCTTTGATAAAATGAAATGCTGCGTTGAGTTACGCTACCGAAAATGCACTGTATCAAATTTCGAGAGAACGGATTATCTTACCACTATATTCTCACTGATTATCAATATATATATATGAGGGATACCGCGTGAAAGATAAAAATAATATTCTAAGGGCAAGACCACGTGACTTATCCACTAGTTAGAGTTGACTCAGCTGTTAAACCAAGCTTAACGAAAATCACCTATTTCATTTTAAAAAAATACATTAAATAAAAATAACTCGCTCCAGTGATTTTACAGCAAGAAGGTTTTCATTTTTTTTCTTCTTAAAAAATTTTGTGCAAAAACATATTTTTTTTGTTTTTGGCCATAATGATATGGTAACATGATTTTTTTAAAATTTATTTAAATGTTTGTTATAATTAGGATAAAAAAATAGGTACCTACGTAATTATATATAAAAACACTGTAATAAGTTGGAATATAAATATTATTATATCACAACCTGGCTTTGGGCACGCATCTTACTTATGGATAGTATATTATATCTACGTATATCTATATCAAAGTTGAAATTGTGTTTATTTGATAATCTGGGGAACATAACACTAGTTCTAAGTACAAAAATAATTTCCGGAATGTTTGACAATTAGTGATGCCAACTTTTAAGCGCGCTTATAAGAATTTCGACATAGCTAGATAAGAATACGTTCTTGCTATACGTAGCATAGTGGTCGGAACTTTTGGTCAGTAAATAAGAGACGCGGATTCGAGTGCCTGTACATGAAAATTGTTATACGTTTTCTGAAAATGTTTAAAATAATAAATAAATAGCGTTTTCTCAATATATTTAAATTCTTATTTATAGCATACCTCGTTATTTTACTAATAAAAATATAACTCTCTATTAGTTATTTTTATGCGTATCTTTAAAAGGTTTTCAAAACAGAAGGTCACTACGAAGTGCTGGTATTAACTAAACAATTGATTATTTCAAATAAAAATATTACAAAAAAAAAACGAGTAGGTAGGTGTATAATGGTACAATTTTTTCTCTCTCAAGGCTCTTCCGAATTAAAACGTGTCTTGTTTTTAGATATTATTGATATAACGCGATAGTCGTGGGTTTTATTCTAATTTTGGTTTATTATAATTAATAATTGAATAGAGAACGGAGTGTCTTTTTACTAGATTCACTCTGCTTATATTGTTTTGTTTGCGATAGACACTGTGAAACTACAAAAAAAAATATAAATGTGCCCATCTTGACGCAGAAGAAAAAACGTCCGTCTGTAAACGCGATAGTTGTGGTGTCGACTCTCACTGGGAATATGAAATTTTTTTTTGTTTTTCCTGCTCTGGTAAGGAGGTAAAGTATCTTAATTCAACACATATTGCCTCGAGAATTCGGCGGAATGTGGGGAACGGAAATATCTTAATGGGAACAGAGTGCCTTAACACTAGGTGCTCAGATTCCCTCTACTTACCCTGCGATGTGCGGGATATAGCCCACACGTAGTAGGTAGGTAGAATGAAGCTAAAAAATACACAATTATCTGCCATCAGTCAGGCACTTGGTCAACAATCTCGTTCTAAAGTTTTTATTTTATAAATTTACATAATTATAATACTTAAACAAAATCTAAGCAATATTAAAAAAATATTATATTTTTTTAGAATCTGGTAAAGGGAACCTAGTATTAGACGCTCCTGTTCCCAACTTTCCGTCCAATTTTTGAGATATTAGATACATATTGAGTGACGGAACTGAAAACAATTTATTCCCTCGAACGAGAATCGAATCCACAACCTCTAAATCAAACGTTATCAATTAACCAGTCTTAAGCGATGTTAAATTTGCGTTATTATAAAGCTATTATACAATTACTTAGAGCACGTTCCAATAGCCTTCTGCTACGGAAGTCCGTATTGGTCCAAGGTTCAAGTATTATATAAATATATTTTTTTCTTATTTAGACGCCCATATCTGTATTAAGAAATGGGTGGAGAAAATTCAGTGTTAAGTCACTTCGTTTTCCGCTTTTAATTTATTTTACAATTTTTTTACTTTTCATAGATATTCTACGACTACGTCTAATAACAATTGCATCTCCAAGGAACGCTTGGAAACTTAAATCGTTGTACATAAAACAAATTAAGTTCTATTAGATTAACTGCATTTTGCCATTCGATAATATTTCTAAAGAAAAAAAGGGTGAAGGAAAATTGAGTTACTTAGCTTTCCTACAATATTAGGTTGTTTTCTTACTTCACGCTGTAACCCGCATAGTTGGTACGTAGAGGGAACTTAGTGTTAATGCTGCGTATACTGCGCTCATACATTTTTTCTGTAGCGTAACGGTTTTTTCTTCTTCCGAGAATTGAACAATTAATATCGACTGGTTGTGGGTTCGATCCCTATTCGAGGAGATGAAATATTTACTTAAATTTATATTTCCATTTCTTCGCTCTGGTGTCGAGGCAAAGCGCGGCGTTGAGTTCTGCCACTCACCATGCAATGCCTCCAGAATCCGGCAGAAAATGGGGAACGGAGTCTCTTAACATTAGGTTCCCTCTGCCTACCCTGCTGTGTGCGGGATACTAATGTAATGTGTAAAGACACTGCGCTCTCCCTTTCCGCTCAATTTTCGAGACATTGCAGATGAAGCTTAATGCTGCACTTTTATTTTATATCAGTTATTGCGAAAGTTAATTTGATTAAGATGAAATTAAATTATTAAATCTGAACGTAAAATAAATAATTTCATAGATTTTAATTACTTTGCTTCCTATCTCTCTTCCGTTTATTGATATTGACTGCAAACAACGATATAATATTAAGTATTCTCAATTTTAGAAATTTGAACCCATTTTGATTAGTTAAATACATATTTGGGGCCGTTCGCGGCGTTGAGTTCTGCCACTCCGCACGCGGAATTCTTGAGATACTCGGAGGGAAATGGAGAACGAAGTGAAGTGGACTAATATAGTAAAGTATACTGGTAATGGGTTCTGTTCCCAAATTATATAAAATATATTTTATAGCCAAACACAACTGAAATGTGGAGAATGGAGTGTCTTTACACTACATTAGCTCTATTTACCCCGCAACGCGGGATACAGCGTGAAGCTAAAGTAAACATGCAAAATTATCTAACCTTCGACCTTGTTGCACGATTTCAATAACCTTTATTATAATTCGACCTTAGCGATCAAGTTCACTGTACATTGTACAACGTTACAACTATTATGTAAAAATATACTGTGTTATTTAATAGTTTTCAATAAAAACAAGCTATTTCATAGCCCTAGTCCCCTAGAGGGAACCTAGTGTTAAGACACTTTGTTCCCCACGCATCGTCCAAAGTATGAGACATTGCGTAAAGAATAGTGGATCTCAACGCCGCGCTTTGTCTAGGCGATAAGTCGTTATTTTGTATTCCCCTTTTTAGGAAGAAGTTTTGGCAGCTATAATGTAGCGTTAAAACACTCTGTTTCACACTGTTTTAAGACATTGTGCGTGGAGTGGCGGAAATCAACGCCGCGTTTTTTTATCTTTTAACCTAAGCGAGGAAATGAAAATAATTCCTTTTCCCGTGTAGGTATCGATCATCGCGTACAATCAAATATTGTGCCACGATGGCCTCAGTAGCCTTTTAACGGATTATCCCAACGCTAGGCTAGTTCTTTCTCGACTTCTTCTTAACGTTAGATTCCTAAGTGCCCTCCGCGTAACCTACTGTATGCGGGATACTACGTAAAGCTTAACGCTTGGTTTTCTTTACTTGCCGTTTTTTATGTTTTAGATGAAGACAACAAAACGAAACATAAGGTAATATACGACCTTCTTGGTCGAGCGACTTCCGAGTAGAATTCAAATTGAATGGTCAGCAGTGAGACGTCTCAAACGAAAGATGTAGAAAAGGACTTAAAGAGGACTTAGAAAAAGAAAAATTACAATTTGGTTTACTTTGTTTGATAAATAATGTGAACGTCAAAACGTTATCCTGACTAACGCCCAATATTCCAATCTCTAGATTGGATAGATAGAAACAATCTAAGATTGACGTTGGAGATAGGTTATTAATATTGGGCGTAAGTTTCCTAACTTTTAATACTCAGTACTCCTAGTTCCAAAAAAAAATATATAAACCTCTACCGTTACTGACTGACTGACAACACACAGGTAAAACTAGTGAACTTAGAAATTTATTAGTCATATTTTATATAGGTTGATATACTCCCTTTATATCAGGGGTCGTGAAGCCCTATTACCACCGGATCCATTAAGGAAAAAGGATACGTTGAACTCGCAAGAGTAAGCATCTTACTTGTATTTCCACCAGTAAATAGTCGGGCGGAGAGGACCGAGCGCCCTGTAAAAGTTCAAAAGAACTCGCCCAGTTTTAAGGAGCGGGGCGGAGTAATTACATAATACAAAACTCTTTGCTAACCTATAAATATATATAAATATATCCGTAAGACCGATTTTTATGACTTTATTTGAAAGCTGGAGCTTCCAGTGTGGTCCCATTTTTTTGGTCCATTTCTGACCATGGTATCTATGATAAATTCACACAAGTCTTAAATTTGTATTAGGTATTTGCGTGACAAATTTAATTAATTAAGAAGAAGTCGGTTTGTCTTTTTGTTAAATTAAATTTTTAGCAAAAAGACAAACCGACTTCAAACAACGGATTAAAAAGCAAAAAATAATTTTACATAATGTAAAACGTACTTTGATTTTGTTAAACAAAAATAATTAATAATAAATATTTTATACTTTTGAAGAAAAAATAATTTATTTAATATTTTGGGTGAAAACCTACGCCTTACCCATTTTTCTTTCGGTGGAAATCGGCCTTAAGATAAAATTTATAATATAAAGGGGATTTTCCATGTTATGTCTAAGAGTCCACGCGAATAAAGTTACGAGAAACGACTAGTATACGAGTAAAGGAACTAGTTTATTACAATCTTGATTAATAAATGTATAGAACAAAAGATCACTTCGTGGAATAAATTATTATTAAATCGATCGATTAAACTAAGATTTGTTATTAAATATTCATTGTGAGGAGATTAAAAATAACCTTTTGCTTATTACCTATTGTTTTTTACAGCTTCACGCTTTATCCCGCATATAGTATGGTAGGTGGTGCTAAGACACTCTATTCTCCACTTACCGCCCAATTTTTGAGACATTGCGTGTTTGGTCACTTTGCCAAAACGAATAAAATAATTCTTTTCTCCTGAGTGGAAATCGAATCCAAAACCGTCATATTACAAACAGGCCATGTGCCGATGCGCCACGTCAGCTTTACTTTTTTATATTTTTTTTATCAACTGTATCCCGCACACAGCAGTGTAGGAGAACTAGTGTTAAGACACTTTGTTCCCCACTTTCCGCCAAATTCTGGAAGCATTGTGTGTTGAGTGGCGGGACTCAACGCCGTGCTTTGCCTCGACACCAGAGGGAAAAAACGAAAATGTGTGCGGCAAAATATAAATTTTAATAAATATTTGGTATCCTCGAGTGGGGATCAAAGCCACAACCAGTCGCGTTTACACTCACACTTTATACCCCTGAGCCACGACCGGCTTCTATATTGGACCTTATAGACACTATTATAGTTCAGTTGGAATGTTATATGTTCAAACATGGCACGATATTCTTAGAATAGATATATTAATAATGCAGTGTTGAGTTCCGCCACCCAACATGCGATGCGTCAGAATACGACGGAAAATGTCTTGATGTCTTGTCTGGAAAATTAACGGAGTGTCTTAACTCTAGGATCCTAGTCCTCCTCTTCACCTTTCCTTATGTGTAGGATACAGCGTAAATGGTTCTATAATCAACGGTGGTGGGTGCGGAGAACCGACTCCGCTTCCACGGAAAGAACTATTTTTATTTTCTTGCTCTGGTAAAGATAAACAAAACGCGGCGCTAAATTCCACTACTCATTGCAATGTCGAAAATTGGGCGGAAAGCGAGCAAAGAAATATCTTAACATTAGGTTCCCTCTGCCTTCCCTGCTACATGCGGAATACGTTGTAAAGGTACAGACAGAGTTACGATTATTTCTCTCTGGAAATTATTTTGTTTCTAAGTTTCACGATTTACTATGATAAATAGACTATCCAATACAAAGATTTTTACATTCCGAACCAGTAGTTCCTGGAATAAGCACGTTCAACCATACAAACATTTTAGCTTTAAGAGTATAGATAGATAAAGATTGATATCTAGATAGATAGATATCTAGATATCTAGATAGATAGATAAATAGACAGATAAAAGTACAAAACATTGTATAACAACTTATACAAAAATCAAACTAACAACCTTAGGTATAGAAGTAGAAGTAAGATACCAGTATAAGTGACAGTGCAAAAATAAAAGAAATCCATGACGTAAGGAATAACCCAGAAACAAAATACAATAGAAGATAACCGCAAGAGATCCTATTGATTGTGATAGAAGTCGTGATTGAATTTTAATGTTTTGTAGTTTAAAGATAATTCAAAGAAGATCCTTTTAAAACTCTTTTTTTATATATCCGGGTTATTCCGGCTATTTAGGATTCCGTACCCAAATGGTGAAACGCCTTTCGCCTTCTGTCTATCTATTTGTTCGTCTATCTCCAGGGTGTATCTCATGAACCGTGATAGTTAGACAATTGGAATTTTCATAGATGATGTATTTCTGTTGCCGTTATAACACCAAAAATACAGAATAAAATAAATATTTAAGGGGACTCCCGTACAACAGAAATGACTTTTATTCCGTTTTTATAGATAATGGTCTTAAGAATAAATTTTCTTTGTATACCACGCATTTTTTTATATCACGCTGTATCCACATAACAGGGTAGGGACCTTTGGAACCTAGTGTTAAGACAGAGAAAGGTTTTTATTTATGATTTCACCGAGCGAAGCGAGAGACAGTTAGTGAGCGAAGCGATCAGTAGCCGTTTCCCCTAGTTATGTTTACATTTAAAATTATATTACCATAAACTATATTATTTACACAATTCAAATTACACGTAATAAAACCCATATCTTAGAATAAAAAACACGGAAGTATTACATATATGTAAATGTATATAAGCACATAAAGTACGATTTTTTTATATAAATCCACGACCTCGGTACTTTATGTATGGATAATAATTACATATACATAATTTATTTTATAAATGATTATTAATGACACCAAGTAATGAAGTTGACATGTTCTTTACTAACTTTACATGATGGATGTGGGTTCGAATTCTAGTAGTGATTTTAATTTAATTTTTTTCTATATAAAAAACATGTTTTTAAGGTTCACGCTGTATCTTGCACATAACAGAATAGAAGAGGGAGCCTTGGGACCTAGTGTTAAGAGACTCCGTTCTCATTAAGTTCCCCACTTTCCGCCGAATTTTAAAACTCAACGCCGCGCTTTGCTTTATAAAAACAATTTCTTTAAGTGGTTTTTACAGACAACGCATAAAAGAAACTACTGAACTTAGAAGAAATCTTAGTTGCATGTATGTAAGTAGACAATACATAGTGACACATATCTCTTTTTTCTCTTATCCGACTATTTAATTAGAACCCAACGCTGCACTTCGTCTATACAACCACAATTGGAGCACCAGTTCGAACTGCAACTTCTAAGTTCCAACTACTAAAGTAATATAGAGCTATGAGTAACATAAACTCTTTTTATAAAAATAACTTTACAAATAATTAAATACAGTTATAAAATATAGACTTCCTACTGTGATTATGTTATTAAGTATTTACGTTATAAAATATGTAAAAGATACGATCTGTTTGTTACCATAGAGGCTGAATTAGTATTTTAATGTACACGAGTGTAGCAAGTTTGATTCTCGTTCCAGAGAAAATCAGGATATTACCGAAATATTTGAAAAATAACAACATTATTTATTGTGGCCAGTCATGGCGCAAGGGCACAAGCGTACGACTGTAAATATGGGTTATAGGTTATGGTTAGGATAGGTTGTGGGTTCGATTCCCAATTGGGGGAATTAAATATTTAATATTATCATTTAATCGCTCTGGTAACAAGTCACAGCGCGGCGTTTAGTTTCTCCACTTTAGTTTAGTTCACACAATGCACGCAACAATTTGGCGAAAAGTGGGAGACGGTGGAAATGGAATACGCCCAAAAAATGTCGCCTTACCTCATTCCCCCGAGCTTGAATCAAACCCATCACAGTCTATCTAATCTATACAATCAGGCACTAAATTTTGCAACATTTTCGCTATATCGTTTTATTCTGAATGCATCCTGAATATATTTATGAGTAGCTAACATTAATCACCAGAAGGTCAAAAAGACCAAAGCTACTGTTCTTAAATGGATAATAAAGATCTAATTTACTACCGTGGTGCAGTAGTCAAGCGTGTGACTAACGACGCGATGATTGTGGATTCGATTCCTAAGGTATAGGAGTTATACATATATACCTACAGAACTAAGAATAATAATTAAATTATTTATATGTTAATTCATTTAGTAGTTTTAACTGTATAGTTTATAAAAGTTTATTACAACAAAAAAAATAGTTCTAAAGCTAAATATGAAAACGACTCGGATAATAGCCTTGAGAAATATGCTAAAGCTAGGAATCGATGTAACATGTTGTGAAGGGACAAAAATGACGCCATATCCATAATTCTGTTTATGTAATGTATTTTTCGGTGTACCATAAAGAATAATTTATTTTTACTTTTTTTTTAAATAAATAAATTAGGTATTATAATAAGATGGTTTTATTTGCCTACTCTGCTATATGCTATAGAAAATATAAAGGAAGGAAAAGGTAAAGTAACTCACCTCTCTTCTACAGTCAAATTGGCCAATTCAGGTACCCAACACCAATGCTGCTCTGGCACGATTGTCATAAAAATTTGCGAAAAATACACAAACGAGACGAAAAACGCGAACGGTATCATCAATAGGAACAAAATCTTCTGATATATACCAAATTCACCGACATAAGGCAATAAATCATCGAAATCTGTGACTTTTTTAGTGTTCTCTCCGCTTGCCGTTTTTTTAGTGGCAACATTTTCCTCGTCATTCGTGTAGGCCTTATTTATGAAGCCTTTGCCTAAATCTATGTTTGACAGGTTGTTCTCCATTGGCCCGTTTTCGCGGGAATCCTCTTCACAACAGGAAGTTCTTTCTTGCGGCGCCATTTTGATTTTTATTTTCTTTTTTCAGTGTTTTCTCATGCTCTATTTAATTTTTGGATTTGATTTCTGAAACAAAAAAATAGCAAATTATGTGATGTAAAAGAAGCCATAGCCTACAGGCCTTCCACAATAAGTCCATTCCATCCATTTCAAAATATATAGAGACAAAATATAGTTCCTGAGATTAGCGCATTCAACCAAACAAAGTTTTATAAAATATAATAGTAATTTACGTATTGTAAATTAAAATTACTTCTTCAACAGACTTCGACAGATTCGTTACTTAGGTCATTTAAAACGTGAGTAGGATTTTTAAGTGTTTAAAGTTTTATTACAAGGTTTATTCAAACACTTGCCTATAACATAAATACTATAAAATATAACTTTTCTGTTATTTTTTTTTACAATTTGCTGTTAAAATACCAATTTCCACTCAAATTCGACGCGTTGGGTGGCGAAACTTAACGCCGCGCTTTATCGTGTTCCAGAGAGAGGAAATGTAAACACTCCATTCCTTCATGTAGGAATCGAACCCACAACCATCGCGTTTACAATCAAACGCCTTCAAAACTGTGATAATAATAATCTAATTTCTTATTAAAATTTTTATCTTATTATGAAATACAAACGTAATAAAATAAAAATAGTCATACAAAACGTAATCTAAAAATAATATATACTTCCTTCTGTAATGTTATAATTTAAATATATGGCAAAATAAATGAATACTAAATAACTATATTGGAATATAGAAAAAAACTAAATACAGTATTATATAAGGAAGTCTAGATGCAAGCTGGAGGTCACGTGTACACTTCCCGGTTGAGACAAATATTTATATTGACAGTTATCTCATAATAATTAGAGGTTAAAAAATAGCAAGGGCAAAATTGAGTTTAGCAAATTAAAGTTGCTATGAATTTTTGTTTTCATTTTCATACAAGGTTGCTATAATAATAATAATAAAAGACGTGAGGCCGTCGTGGTGCAGCGGTACAGCGTTTGACTGTTAAAGCGACGGTTATGGGTTTGTTTCCCACTCACTCTGGTAATAAGACAAAACGCGTCGCTTAGTTCTGTCACTTAAATTAATTTATAATATAGCCAGGTATACGGGACAGAATTATTTTTGTAACTGTGTCGTGTAGGTCTAAGTTATTTTATCTCGGAGGCAAAGTCGCAAGAAAAGTCTAGTTTTAAACTTCAATTAATATACAAATATTTTTTCTATAGCTTCACGCTTTACCTGTGTGCGAGAGCACAGCATGTAGGCAGAGGGAACCTAGTGTTAAGACACTCCGTCTCTCATTTTCCGTCGAATGCTAGAGGCATATCGAGCTGAGTGATGGCACTCACGCCGCGTTATCTCATTACCATGGTGAAGAAATGACAATATTAAAGATTTCTTTTCTTGCAGTGAGAATCGAAACCACACCTGTCGTCTTTCCAGTCGCACGCTGCACGCTGTTGAGTTCCGACACTCAACACGCAATACCTCCGTAAATCTGCGGAAAGTGGGGAACGGAAGGGTCTTAATGAGAACGGAGTGTCGTAACATTAGGTTCCTAGGTTCCCTCTGCCTACATAGCTATGTACGATATAACGTAAGCTAAACAACTAAATCCACAGTCGTTGGTACATTTAAATTCCAACTATTTACTTATATTAAATAATTTATGTAAGTTGCACACCCATCACATAATAGCCAATGTAACTTAACCTCGGTCACTAGTAACCGTTACGTCAACGTTACAACTATTAAAATTTCACTTTCAATGTCAGGGTAATGTTTGTTTGTTTTATTGTATATGAGTTTTCTGTTATGGATAGTATTGCTTCGTGGTTGGTCCTAGGTTCAAATACAATATATATATTCATATATGCATGAAATTAAATATATTATGTATAAGGAACTAAATATAAAGAAACAATTGTCATAATGGCTTGATCCTCTTTCGGGGAAAGCTTCGCTCTGGCACAAAGACAAAAGCCCGGCGTTGAGTTCCACCATTCAACACGCAATACCTCAAAAAAATCTGCGGAAAGTGGGGAACGGAGCGTCTTAACACTAGGTTCCCTTAGCCTACCCTGCTGTGCAAAAAAACTAATATTTTTAACACGCATCTCTCTCATATTAAATAATACAAAAGCCCGGCGTTGAGTTCCTCCACTCGACACGCAATGCCTCGGGAATTCTGCGGAAAGTGGAGAACAGAGTGTCTTAACACTAGGTTCCCTTAGCCTACCCTGCTGTGAGCGGGTTATAGCGTGAAGCTGATTTTCCTTAATATATAATAAACATTAGTACTGTAAAACAGTTACTACTACTATGTTAGTATGAATCGTACATTCTCTACACAAGGATTTACTATTGCGTCAATACGCCTCAAACGGAATCAAGGTTGTTCACTGAACAAAATGTATGAGTGCATTAAATATATATATGTATAACGTGGATTTACGTGGTTGCTGGTTGCTGGGTACTACAGTGGGAGCGAGTTCGAATTTTAATAGGTTATATTGTCTCAAAATTGAGTGGTGTGTAGGAAACGGAGTATCTTAACACTACCCTGCTACTAATATGAGAGAGATGCGTGTTAAAAAAGTTTACTTTTTTTGCACAGCAGGGTAGGCTGATGCTAAGATGCCTGATTCTCCAGGCACCGCCTAATGGTGTTTTGGGTGGTGGAACTTAACGCTGCAGTGTTTCCTGTTATCTGAATGAGGAAAAGAAAACAAGTTATTCCCCAATTGGGAATAGTACCCACAACCGTTGCGTCAAAACTGTACGAGTATACAAAATACCATTCTAAATTATATAAAAATTTTCGTTCTAAATTGTATACAAAATTCCTACATAAAATTCTTTAACCAAACTAAATGGTAAAACTCAATTGATATGACATTTTAGAGTAAGGACCCTTTTAAAACGAAGGCCGAAGCAATCTCTAGTTTATATACTGTGTTTGTCCTAATATTTTAAGTAACTATAAAAAAGCTCTGCGTAGCGCATTTGTGGGTTCGATTCTCACTGGGGGAAACTAAGTTTTTAATGGCTGGTATTTAGGCAAAGCGCTGCGTTGAGTTCCTCCACAAATGGAGAATAGAAGTGTCTTAACGGGAAACGGAGTGTCTTAACAATAGGTTCCCAGGTTTCCTCTCCCTACCCTGCTATGTGCGGGATACAGCGTAAAGCTAAAAAAAAAGCTACAAAAATATTTATCTATTTAGCGTCTGACTGTAAACGTGATAATTGTGGATTCGATGCCCCTTCGGTTGAGTTAGTAATTTTGTTTTTCCTGCTCTTGTTGACAAAGTGCGGTGTTGAGTTCCGCCACACAATACGCAACGCAATGTCTTTAATCTGTGCACAATATGGAAGACGGAAAGTTTCAAACCTAGAACTTTTTACAATTTAATAAGGAATCTTTCACAACTGAATTAACTGGTATAGGTATCTGTGTCCGAACTATTAAATTTTATAATTAATAAAATTTACATTTATTTTTAATTAATGTAAATTTTATTTATTATAATATTTATATATTACAATAATTAAAATTTATATGTGAAATATCACAAATAAAAGAGATTTTAAGCAAATAAATAGTTAATTAGTTTAAATAAAAATATATTAGTATTATTATATAATAGAGGCCGTTGTAGCGCAGCAGCGTAGCGTCTAAGTGTAAATGCGACGTATATGGGTTTGATTCTAATACAGGGGAACGATCTTTTTTCATTTCCTCGATTTAGCTCTGGTAAAATTAAAAAGAAAAATCAATGATCGATCAAGTGCTAGCCGGGCTCGCCCGTCGAGGGTTCCGGCCTCATAAAAATGATATTTAAAAAATTCACAATTGAAAAAAAAATATACTTTTAAACATAAGTAATAATTTTTCTAAATAATAAAATAAATCTGGTTAAATGTTGTTAGATATATGATAATATATGTATCATGGATACATGACAAACAATAAACCTCTTTCTTGAAGTCGGTCTAGAATATTATTGGTTTGCAACAAAATCTTATTGAAATATAATTAAACAATAAATATTCCGATTCAATTGAAATCGTTGAAAGAGCGATTATGTTTATATCGAAAAAAAAATTGTTGAATCATCGTATCGAGGCTGAAGACACCTGGGTTTAACCTAGTTCTAAATATATTATATTTTCAAAGAAAAATCGTACTTTCTCAGTAAACTATAGAGTTGTTTATCGTTTGATGATAAGCTTCTAATATTTTGACAATGACCCTAATGGTAATCATTCACGTAATATTTACTTGGATCTGTGAAATATTTTGAAGATGTCATCTTATATAATTATATTTTTTTATTTTAATTTTTGGCACAGCTTCTGACTGTAAAAAAATCACACTATGTTCTATCTACCCTTTTTTCCCCTTCGTGGTTAGAACCTCTAACCACGAAGCGTAAAACGAGATCTTCGAAGAAGAAGAACGAGACGATCTTATTACTGAAACTTCGCTGTCTGTCTGTACGTCTATCAACAGGCTGTATCTCTTGAATTGTGATAAGTATTAAAGTAAAACCCGTAAGACAGTTAAAATTCAGGGGCGAGCTACACTCGCCCCTCCCAGACCGGTGACGCTGTCAAGACCAATCCAGGTCAACAGCATTAAGTCCATTCGAAAAAAAAACCATTAAAATTTTGACAGATGATGTATTTCTAATTAGGTGTTAATGGTACTTCGTGCGAAGTCAACTCGCACTTGGCCGGTTTCTTATATAAGTATATATGTCTTTTTCCTTCCATATATTTCATTGATACTGTTTGTCACTATCGTTGTTGTGCTTTGGTTTATTGATTAGATGTATATGTACTATATAGGCATAAAATAACCTAGTGCTAAGACACTCCGCCCTACACTCTCCAGTGTTCACTCATTTTGTTATCTATGTATTCTATGTTCTTATTTTCTTATATATTATTTTTTTACTAAATATCATAATTTAATTTTTTTTGTACATTGCAAACGGCTCCGGTGAACATCTATTAGTAAAATAATAAAAACTATGTATAGACATGAAATTTACTTACTAATTACATAATAATTACTACTAGTCTTCAATTGTTTTTGATTTTTAGAGGCCGTCTTGACGCAGTGACACAGCGTCTAATTGTAAGCGCGAGGGTTTAGAGTTCGATTCCAGATCGGTAGGTATTTTTTATTTGCCCGCTCTAGCAACTATACATAGTGGGGTTTCCAGTTCTGCCAGTCAACATGCAATGTCTCAAACATCTGGTTAAAGAGGGTAGCGGAATTTCTTACCACTAAACCTATCCTGCTATATGAATATATCGTGAAGCTTAAAAAAACTTAAAATAAAACTGACTTATCGCTAAATCTTTGCAAAACGATGTATATCGCAAAACAAGCTTAGATTAAGTTTTTAATAGTACACTTAGCCACAGAAAAGATATTTCCAGTTATATCTCTTTTATTCTTGTTCAAATAGGAGTAGGAGTAGGAGGAGGGTAGGCCAGTCGTGGCGCAGGGGATAATGTGTGACTGTAATCGCGACTGGTTGTGGGTTCAAATTTAAATTATTTTATTGAAAATACGAAGTTAGGGGCCGTTCAAGTATTACGTAAGCAGTTTTTTTGCAATTATTGACCCCCCCTTCCCCTATGTCATCAAAAATAAGCAAACTTCTTACCCCCTCCCCCAATGCTTACGTAAACATTGGCATATTATACATTTTTTTAAGAATTTTTTTTAAATTTAGACTTTTGACAATGTGCCCGCTAAATTGATATAATAAACTTATATATTATATTATAAAACTAACAGTTGTATCGTCCATACATACGTCTACCAAATATAGCCATAATATATATGAAAAAATAAATAACTTCTGCTTACGTAATTACTAGCTAGACCCCCCACCCCCCATGTCATCAAAAATAAGCAAACCTAAGACCCCCCCGCCCCCCTACAGTGCT
>JAATLQ010033433.1:0-17853 GCA_013421005.1 Heliconius erato x Heliconius himera | reverse complement strand
CGATTGAATCCGTAATGAAGCGATACACAGAATGGCAGGTATTAGCGAGGATGTCACGGTGAGAATGAAGAAGAACACGCTCAGCTGGTTTGGGCACGTCGAACGAATGAGTGATGAAATAATGGCAAAAAAGATTTATGATGGACAAGTGAGTGGTAAGAGAGATAGAGGGAGACCTCGGTTGACCTTCGAAAACACAGTATCAAAGATACTGGAGGAAAGTCATATAAAAAGCATGAAGACTCCCCGGAGGGCATGTATGAAGAGGTTGATAACAGTGGACAAGGCGAAAGAGGTATGTTGAGACTACGTTCTCTCTGACTACCTCGCTAGGGATAAAGCGTGAAGCTAAGTTAAGTTATAAGTTATAACATTAGATTTTGGTAAAAAATATTGCAAAAATTTAAAACGGAGATTACGCGCTTTTTGACTAGTAAAGTCATTAATCACATTTTCAAAATCAATAGTATCGACTAGTTCATGTTCAATTGACATGATAGCGAGATTGTATTTTTCATTTTCATTCTCTTATTTTTCTTGTACATTCCTTGATTCTTGATTGAAAAAAAATTAGAAGAATTGATCGTAGACTTTGTTGCCCCTTTCCATTTGTTGCCCGGTGCGACCGCACCGCTCGCACCCCCCCAGCTACGCCACTGGAGAAGGGTAACTTGTTTTATTTATATTTATTATTCAATATTATCTACTAATAAAGTATATTTTTATATAAAAAAATAGCGTAAGTAAACAGTTAATGGCAACTAACATTAAATATAAATAGACATTTCGAAACTTCTCCCGATGCCATTACGTTTTTACGTGTGTCAATTCGAGTCAACTGACGATCTATTTAAAAATACTTGACAACTATTTTCTTCTTGAAGTATAACTTTATGTATTTATTATAGAATATTAAAAAAGTTATTTTGTCGTTATGTTGGCTATAAATAATAATAGTAGACTTTATTCAAAAGAGAATTATCCCGGAATAACGAAAGATTGTTTTTTGTCGCCAATATTTTAGCAATTTCTCATATTAAAACTAAAATACCTACAAATCCTTAAATTAATAGGTGAACCAAAAACTTTGGACCTATTTTTACAAAAATTGCGCGGACGGAGCAGTATGAAATTTGACATACTTATAGTGTATATGATGAGGAAGTGCAACGCTGATATGTTTCAATAGTAATGCTTATAAAGTACATTAAATCAATAAATAAAACATTACACATTACATTAATACGCTTTTGATATTTATAAAGTGACATACACGTTGCTAAGGCAACACGTATTAAACACATCAACGGATCTTCTATGAAATATTTTTATTAACATCTATCTTAATAAACACAATAAATAGAAATAATAGAAAAAAAAAACAGAAATAATAAACTTGAGGCAAGTCGCGGCGCAGCGGCACAAAGTGTGACTGTAAAATCGACTGGTTGTGGGTTCCATCCCCTCTCGAGGAGATGAAATATTTACTTAAATTTATATTTCTATTTCTTCGCTCTAGTGTAGAGGCAAAGCGCGGCGTTGAGTTCTGCCACTCAACACGCAATGCCTCCAGTATTCGGCAGAAAGTGGGAACCGAGTGTCTTAACACTAGGTTCCCTCTGCCTACCCTGCTGTGTGCGGGATACAGCGTGAAGCTGATTTATTTATTTTATTTAATAAAAAATACATACATCAGTGAACTCAATTCTGGCCGGGTCACCCAACACAGTCCCATCTGGTTCGACGTAGCCAGCGTAGTTGATGAGCTGCGGATTCCATATCCTGTAGTCGTGTTTGCCGTCTGTACGTTGCGGGAATATAGTTATCGCCGACCTACAAACAGGGGTTGATGGGTAAATGTGATAATTGGTTATTGCGAATCGATAACTAACTTGTTGTTCATATATTTTAGCTAACATGTAAGCCGTTTATGATTAACTTCTGAAATATTTAAATAGAGCAAAAGGTTGAGATTTTGAAGCCAGTTATGACGCAGGGGCACGAGTTGTGTAAACGCGGCTGCTGGTGGGTTCGATTCCACATCGTCGTCCAGCATTTCTACTCGACGAAGTGAAATATTTATTTAAATTTATATTTCCATTTCTTCGCCTTTGTGGCGAGGCAAAGCGCGGCGTTGAGTCCCGCCTCTCAACATGCAATGTGTCTTAACACTAGATTCCTTCAGCCTACCCTGCTGTGTGAGGGATACAGGTGAAGCTGACTTTTTTATATATATTTTTAGTGTCACGTAGTTACAGACTAAGAGAACGTAGACTGAAGACATTCTGCTCTCCGTTAACATAAGATATACACGTAAAGTCTTATGTGTATATTTTATTGTTGCCTAGCTAAATATAATTTTTCTATTGGAACTAGAAGTTTCTGAGATTAGCGCGTTCAATTAAACAAACTACTGTACCTTTATAATCTTATTATAGATAAAATTTGGAGAGCTGTTGCTTCAAAATTATAAAAAGAATAAATTATCAAAAATACAACACAGTGTCTGTTACATATTTCTATAGTTTAAATTATACCAATTACAATTATATAGCAGTAATGTAACAAATATTTACTTCAAACGGGAATTGAACCAATAAATTTAAATACAATCAACAATTTCTAAGTTTCACTATCTGTTAAAATTAAGCATATCAATTTAACTCGCTGCCAGCTTTGTCTGTGTTAAATTACGAGTACTTGTAGAAGCGAGGAGTGGCTAGCATTTTCTAAAAGAGTTAATAAGAGTTTAAATGGGAATAGTTTTAAAAAGTGCAGTTTTAGTTTTTAGTTTTATGTTGTTTAGCAGTTAAGCAATGAAAAATTAAATACAAAGAATAAAATTAAGTCTTTAAGTTGTCATGGCGTAGCGGAACAAGCTTTGACTGTATATACGAACGTCATCGGTTCGAATTCCACTTGGGGATTTATGTAATTTATTTTCATTTTCATGCTCTGGTACACAAAGCGCGGCGACAAAGTTCCGTTACTCAAAATGCAATATTTTGAAACATTCGGAGTGTCTTGACACTATATTCTTTTTGTCTACCTGTATAGTAGATACAGGGGAAAATGTTGTAACTATACAAAGAATAGACTTTATAAGCCATAATTTACAAGTAAATTTGTGGTGTAATTTACATTATCACTTTAAGGACATTATTCATACCTTGAAAACTAAACAAAACACAAACAAAACTTTTGTTCTATTGATATAACTTTTTTATTTATAAACTGATTTAAATAAAACAAAGACTCAATTTTGAAGGAATTTTGCGAAAATATATTTAGTGAAAACTATACTTAAATTAGTTAAGCAGTTTCCGAGATGAAGAGTGCATAAATACACGGAAAAACAGTTCTATGTTTTTGTTAACGTTTTGAGTTCTATGCCTTTAATAAACGCCTCCAATAATAATTTTCTCATATATCTTCCACATACGTAAAGACAGCGATAAGTTACTATTTTATTATATGTATAGAATCATTTGTTACATCACAAATTGAAGTTGAAGTAAATTACAAAACAAATAAAGAATAAATTTCATTTTGTCAGTCATAATCATTGAGATATTTCTGAACCGTGCCCTTGTGATATTACCATTTGTTTATATTTTTATAAAAAAAATCGTCGTTTGTATGTCTAATATACTTTTTTTTATTACATTGGGAAAGCCACGTGTTTTATTTTACAAAATTACATTTCCCTTTACAGCAAAACGTAATTCAGTAAACAGATATGTATATTTGTTCATGTATATTTGACACTTTTATAGTGTTATTCTACACTTAGAAAGGAAAAATACTTTTTTTAGAAAGGGTATATAAATTGAGGATTTGAGCCCGCGCTTATCGGAAATCGTCCAAGAGCTCTGACCATACGTCCTCCTCAAGCTACATCGAAATTCTTATACAATTATTACAACTTAATTAATTTTAACGGTAACATTGGCGCGGCGACGGTTTCCAAATGTTGATTTGGAAAGTGTGCAACAGAGTGTCTTAACATTACATTCTCTCTGCCGTGGTTAAAGCCACACACACACACTTTACGGGCAAATTTTAAAGGGATTATTTCTTTGAAAAATATAGCACATATCATTTTTCTTCCATTCTTATTCCTTCTATTCGTACGTCATTGCAGTATTTTGTTCAAACGAAGTTAGAACTATGATATAAAACCGACACAAAAAACTATCAATACAACAGTATTTATAAAAAATATGTAATAACTAGATATAATAAATAAACTAGGCACAAAGTGTGACTGTAAAACCGACTGGTTGTGGGTTCGATCCCCACTCGAGGATATGAAATATATATTTATATTTCCATTATATTTCCATTTCTTCGCTCTGGTGTGGAGGCAAAGCGCGGCGTTGAATTCCGCCTTTCAACACGCAATTCTTCCAGAATTCGGCGGAAAGTGGGGAACGGAGTGTCTTAACACTAGGTTCCCTCTGCTTACCCTGCTGTGTGCGGGATACAGCGTAAAGCTGATTTATTTTTATTTTTTTAACAAGATATAACTATGCACACAATACATCAAGTAAAAAAAGTCAGGTCAACCATACAAAATAAGCCTTTGTCTCACATAATAGGTATCTAAAAAAGTTGTCCACCCATTCATTCATAAAGAAGAGAATTGTGGCAATGTCAACTTTACCCTTCCTTTTAATTTGCTTTGTTATAACTTTCATTACGCGTTTTGTTTCGGTACAAAAGGTAACAGGTATGTTAAAAAAACTTGTTGAGTTTAATCCAATGATGGTTTCTTCAGAAACTTAGTCATTATTATTATCAGCTTCACGCTGTATCCCGCACACAGCAGGGTAGGCAGAGCTAACCTGGTGTTAAGACACTTCGTTCCCCACTTTCTGCCGAATTCAGGAGGCATTGCGTGTTGAGTGGCAGAACTCAAGGCCGCGCTTGTCCTCTACACCAGAGCGAAGAAGTGGAAATATAAATTTAAGTAAATATTTCATCTCCTCGAGTGGGGATCGAACCCACAAACAATCGGTTTTACAGTCACACTTTGTGCCACTGCGCCACGACTGGCCTCTATGCATTATTATTATGTTATGCATATTTTTTATATCAACTGATATTATGTATTATATTAATTTAGAATTTTAATGCAATTTGACGAAGTTAAAATTAATTTAATATTATATTAGGTAAACAAATACAATTTTTTTTTCACGCTGTATATTGCAGCGTTGGTTGGAACCTGGGAACCTAGTTTTAACACATTTTGTTCCTCTTTTTCCATCGAATTCTGGAGGCATTGCGTGTTGAATGGTGGAACTCAACGCCGCGCGTTACCTCGTTACCAGAGCGAGCAAAGAAAATATTTAATATTTAATTTCCTAATCTTAATATAAATATTATAAAATATGATGTCAGTATAAATCAAATTTCAAAGTAAAATACACTCACAATATAATTCAGTAATCATTTGTAACTTGTACATGCATATAAACGATTAAATCACCATTAGAATTTGAATATTGACACTAAATTACTAACAATTCAATGTTCATATTAATTGAATCAATATAATAAATGACAGTAAATTCAAAACGCGCGTGGCGTCGTTCAGATAAATTTTGTGACTATAAATCAGTATTACCATACAAATGGGTATAAGGAATATTGTTCTCCTATAAATAAATACACGTTACCTTATGTTCCCCTTATTTGTGGCGTACTTGATGTGATTGCAGAGCGCCTCGAACATGCCGCTCGCGGTCGTTACTGCTCTACAATCAAATATCTGTAAAAATAAAATTTATTGCAATGTTTGTTTTAATTGTGCACATAGCGGGGAAGGCAGAGGGAACCTGGGAACTTAGTAGTTAAGATACTTCGTTCCCATTAAGACACTTCCGTTTTCCGCATCCGCCGAATTCTCGAAGCATTGCGTGTTGCGCCAAAATACTTCTTTTTCGTTTCAATTAGTTGACAGTTGATAAAAACTAATCAAGGCTTAAAAATACATTTTTTACAGTCTTTTTAGTTTTAAAATAATTTAAGAGGCCTGTAATTAATTTTAACTGCGCCATAGCTAATGAAGCAAAAAGACTATGAAAACGTAGCCTCCTTGATGGGTCCTTAACCTTATTTCGCTTAAATAATTTGGACAAAATATTTTTATAAGAGTCAAAAATTTATTTGTATATCTTGATGAATACTAAAATTTTTACAAGATTTTATTAGTTAGTTTAATAAGCGTACGTCACAATATAATAATAAGATATATTCGAGCTGGTCTGACGATAAGATCAGGATCTAAATAGCGGAACTCTTCAGAGGATAATAGACGACTCTCCACGTAAACCACTCGAGGTAACAGTCATATAATTTATAACTTCTATTACACTCTATTTTTGTACTTTTTAGTGCAAGATAAAAGTGTGTTTTTTAGGATTTTTTGAACTATATAATTTTATTTAATTTATAATTAATTTAAAAAACAAAACTTTAATTTTATACATGAAACCTATATTATTATATAGGTTTCATGCATAAAATTAAAGTTTTATTTTTATATATTTTTTTATACAGATACTAATGATGTCCACTTAAGATAGATTTTTATTGCTCTACGCATTCCAAAAGTAAGGAGTTCTTAACTGGCCTTGTTAAAACTTTACATGTGACTGACCAGTTGTGGTCAAAGGATATTAAGGATTGATATTTATAAGAAGTGTCATTAATTAGTAAGTAGAGCCAAAATAACACATTTTTATACTTATTAAAAAAATGCATAAAAATATTAACGTGGCGGTCTTTGAAACCGCAACTCGTTATTTTTATACGTTTTTTTAATAGGTATTTTTCTTTTGTAACTGTGAAATAACAATAAAAATGTAAAAAAATACACATTTTTCTTGTTTTTATTTCGACTAAAATATTCGTCGGAGTTTAGACATTTCTAACTTAGTGATGACTAAAATTGATTGAAAAATGATTTAGTGAAAGACGGATA
The DNA here is from genome assembly GCA_013421005.1 of Heliconius erato x Heliconius himera. Classification (NCBI taxonomy): domain Eukaryota; kingdom Metazoa; phylum Arthropoda; class Insecta; order Lepidoptera; family Nymphalidae; genus Heliconius; species Heliconius erato x Heliconius himera. The sequence continues at coordinate 10,862 of JAATLQ010033433.1, read as the reverse complement.
TTTAAGCAAATTTCAGATTACAAAAATTTTTCTAAGAAAACCACTTTTGACAAAGATATTTCTAAAATGTTAAGGTAGCATGAAACCCACAACCATCCATATCATATCATTTAATAAAGTTTAAAAAAAGTACGGACCACGTGTCTGTAGTGCTTAGATAAAATTAAAAAAGTAAAACCATCCATATCAAAATTTTATATTGTTTACCTGTAATTTTTTCCATTGTATTCTACCGATGCATCGCGATGCATTCCTCCAGGCTAATTTAGCTCCGAATACCAACTCTGACGTATTAAGCTGATAAGTTCCATTCTGGTCCAATTCTCTTTGAACTTCTTGTAACCTTTTTATATGGGCGTCTGTGTTTTCTCTAAAAAAATATATAAAAATAATCATGAATAAATATAATAAATTATATATTTATCAGGTACTAAATACAACAGTAATAATCTAGTTTACAATTAAAAGTTCTAGCGGCGGTGGGTTACTTTGTGAATGATAAATAAATAATAATCAGCTTCACGCTGTATCCCGCACATAGCAGGATTGGCAGAGATAACCTAGTGTTAAGACACTACGTTCTCTATATAGTCACACACTGTGCTCCTGCGCCACGACTGGCCTCACGATAAATAAATGAATATATTTATTTTATATACCGTATAATCATTGCAGTAGTAAATAAAAATAGATTTGATCGTAGGTACTTTCGATAGACTTGAGTAAGGCAACATTTTGCCCATATCTAAATTACTAATACTATATTATCTGTAGAGTACTAAAGAAGAAAGAGTTCTGTATCTATATAAAAGTTATTTACAATTTTTTAATTATTATCTTGTGCCGTGCGTGTTGAGTGGCGGAACTCAATGCCGCGCTTTGCCTCGACACCAGAGCGAAGAAATGATCGAATTCACAACCAGTCGATTTTACAGTCACACTTTGTGCCCCTGCGCCACGACTGGCCTTATAACCACTAGCCACGATAAGTACTGGTTGCAATCAAACATATCAAATTTATATAATAAAATACTTTAAAAATTAAATTAAATTAGCTTCACGCTGTATCCCGCACACAGCAAGGTAGGCAGAGGGAACCTAGTGTTAAGACACTCCGTTCCCCACTTTCTGCCGAATTTTAGAGGCATTGCGTGTTGAGTGGCAGACCTCAACGCCGCTCGCGCTTTAAATGTTGAATTTCTGCATTTTACACTTGTCAAATAGTAAAACAGTAGTAACTAAAAAATATATTTCACGGGAAGTCGCTGGCGCCGGTATTAAATAATAAATGATAAAGTAACCAACCTGCGTATTGAAGAAAAATATTGCTTGAGAAAAGCTTGAGCTTCCTTGTACACTTCTTCCACACTTCTCGGCGTGTCGCCTCTGTTTGGAATGTCCATTATACTATTCTGACATACAGCTGGTGTGCATTTGGTATTCTTTAAGAATAGAAATTTTGTATTTAATTAATTTTCATAGGTAGATACTATAAGTATTTTGGTCTTTTATAAAATAAAATGTTACGATGTAGAAGTAACCAAAATCAGAGTATTTTTTTAGTTTAACGCTGTTATTCCACACAGACTCTCCGTTCTCCACTTCTCACCCAAATTTCAAGAGGCCAAAATTTGTTTCCGCGCGTTGTCTTCTTTCCAGAACGAAAAAATGATAATAAAATATTGTCTGGAGTGGGAATCGAACCCGCAACTGTCACGTCTACAGTCAAAGTAACAAGTACATATTATTATACTTGCAAATTCTAAAAGCTCCTGAAAAACCACATTTTAATAGCTTAATTTAGATACGGAGCTCGAAGAATGCTTTGAGCTCGTATAATATCCATTTTCTTCTTGTTATTGCACAAAAAGCTAAAACCGCACGTTTTCACACTAGTATGCATTTGATAATTATCAAAATGACTATTTATTAGCTTCACGCTGTATCCCACACGAAGCAGAGTAGGCAGAGGGAACCAAGTATTAAGACATTCCATTCCTCACTTTAAATAAAATATGATATGGTTTTTAACCGACTTCTGTCAGATAAGGAGTTTATTATTTGACTATATTTTTACTGTTTATCAAAAAAAAAAAAAAGTATATCCTAATTCATTATACGAAATAACACTACAGTTTCAAAATAAATGTACAATGAGTTTATGAATTAGAAGTTGTATAGACACAACGAGAACCAGATTTAAACAGTATAGTAAAAACCTAATTCCAAGCAGCAGTAATTAGTTGGTAGGCACTTAAGAAACATGACACCAACATCTGCTAATCAGGTTTACATTGTCGCGAACTCCTCGGGGACCTGTCGTCTGCAAGATTCAGGGTTCATTGAGGCTCAGTAACTAGATTGACCATATGATGAATAATTTATATTCGTAATTTACGTTAGTTGTTTAGGTATATACAGTTTTATTTGATACTTTTTTAGTAAGAGGCCGAGAGGAGGTGTAAACGCGATGGTTGCGGTTTTCATTCCTACATGCTGAAATAAAATATAATAGAAATGTATATAATTTTTAATTTTATAATAACATTTCTTCATTCTCTTTTTTTTCTACTTTTCGTCCGATACGAAAAATTATGTGCTCTACTATGTACCATCAAAACCATATACTTTAAGTATTTACGTAGGTATTTTTTTTTATTCGGTGCCCAGCTGAATAAATTGACCTCTTTGGCCTGTTTAATTTTTATAAATGTTTAAGCTGCGTCACAATAGTAATTGATTTTCAATTTTTTTTCGAAGTTGTATCCCGTAAATACTCGTAGTAGGGTAGCCAATACTAAGGCACTTGAGTTGGTGCGCATATTTTCGGAACATTGTGTTTTGAGTAGCGGATCTCAACATTTGCCTTGTAACCAGAGCGAGAAAAATGAAAGTGGTCCATTCATCCAAATGGAAATGGCACGCACAACCGTCGTGTTCACACTCAGACGCTGTGCTGCTGCGATCTTATTTAATTACTAGCGGTTCACTTGCGGCGTAGCCCGTTTTCACCACCTATAATTAATTTATTTTGCTGCATTTGTCATAAGATTTATTATATAATTTATACATTCAATCATTTTTCATAATGTTGAGAAAGTGCAAGAAATACGTCGCTTTTGGCGAGGATAAAGTCGTTCCCCGCGGGATTCTAGCCTATGCTTGCCGTAAACAGAGCGTTTAATTATTTTAATTTTGCATTTTCTCGAAAAGTATCCAAGACATCCAATTTACTTACTATAAAAGCCAAAGTTTATCGTCATTAAATTCCTTTGATGATGGAATAACTTTCACTCGTAAGTTTCATTATCTTCGTCAAATAAAAAATGTTGAAATATCACCTTGCAATTTTCAATTATTTTTTGTCACAAAATTTCTTATTGTGACTTACTTAAGAGATACACAGGATGGAAGTGTCAGCGCTCCTTTTACGGGAACAGCATATAGGGTAAAATATTTTAAAACCATACCTAAAGAAATTAATCAACATACCTCAACAGTTTAGAAGTAGGATTTTTTTTTCATTTCACGACGTTTATCCATACCTGTATTTCGTGTGACGCAATTACGCATAGACCAATAACGTAAACACATACTACTAAAAAATACTACTAAAGGATAATCAACTTTGAACTTTGCCGCCAATACCTACGACTCGATTTCGGAATGAGGCGTATGCGGCGGTTTCCCTTTAATAGGTTTATGTGTGCGTGCGTCGTTGTTGACAAATGGCGTTTTATATTACAACAATAATTTTATTATTTATTTTGTTTGAAAAAATCAGTTTTTCATTTTTGGGATTTTTTTTAATAATTATATTAGGCTTTTATAGAGTTGTTAAAATTGTGGTTTCATTTAAAGTGATGCTGACACTACCACCCTGTATATAGGGTCTCGCGGAGATAATTTTAGAACTTGAGAAGTTTTTGTAGTACAATATACTTACATATATTTCACTATTTTTCTTAATTATTGTTATTTAAATTTAAAAGGCTAATTAAGAGTTAAACCGTAGTATTATAGCACTCTAGAATGTAGATTTCATACAAAACAAATAAAAAGTAAATCCGACCAGTAGATCCAGAGATATTAGCGTTTATACAAACATAAAAACAAACAAACTCTTCCGCTTTATTATATTAATATAGATTTATTTATCCCAATTGTTTAACTTGAAATTAATATTTTTTTAAAACTTAATATAAATAAAATGACTCTATCACAAATTCATAGCTAAATTATAACAACAATATAAACGCAACATTCTATAATATAAAGAGTAATTACGTAGCAACAAACATCAAAGCATCATTGTCAACAATGCATTTGAATTAACTCCGCGGAAATGACGTACAGAAGTAATACGAGGAAAAAATATGACGAGTCGTGTCACTTTTTGAAATTCTATTTATTGAAGGTTGATAATTATAGTTATCGCAGATGGCTGCTTGGTTTATTTAGAGATTGTGACTGTTGTACTAGTTGATAGAACATTGTAAATGAATCAGGTACCAAACGTTTTTTTAGTAAGTGGATATAGTGTAGATTTATTATTATAATAACTGAAATCAAATCACATCAGCTTCACGCTGTATCCCGTACACTGCAGGGTAGGCAGAGGGAATCTAGTGTTAAAACACTCCGTTCCCCATTTTCTGCCGAACTCTGTACGAGTCTCTAATAATATCTATATTAAATGAACCGAATAATAGTCATATCTGTAGAACTTTGAGCCCATTTCAAAGAGAAAAAAAAATTCTATATAGAATTCGTGACGTGAATAAATAGCAAAATGCACAATATATCCTATTGTGACATAACTGTTCCAAATATTACATACATTTAGTTGTTGTATTAAATTCGTTTCTTATTAAATTGCTACATTTAGAGGTAATAAACGTTATAGCCTCTACATTCCTCGATACATTAACATTTACCTTCATTAATCGTAAAACTTGTATATTAAAGATAAATACAAAGTGACTGTTTGATCACCATTAAAATGAATGACAAAGGTGACTGAACAGTAAAAAAATCGTTTTTCCATGTATTAATAAAATGGCAATAAAACCTATTTTTACATATATTTTTTTATTTAATAATGTTATTATAAGCTTGTAAAAATTATAGTACATTTAGTGTACTTATAATTATATCTACAGCGTGATCGAACATAAATTTTGAAATTTAAAAAAATAGTTTCTCTTTATTGTGATGTTTCTTATAGATCATGCTTAAACAAGTAGCTTTTACAAATACTGCTGCATTTGTTATATTATCGTGGCATTAAAGAATTTGAATATTCATTGAATATTACAATCTTAATACGTTTCCAATCCGGTTAGCGACCGCCGTGTTTGTTTGTTCAACAAATACCTTAGATTGAAATAATTTAAAGAATTCTCGAAATAAAATTTGATAGAACACGACTTGGGTAACTACCGAAAACCCATGGTCTTTTAAAAGACGAAAATTTTCTAGTTAACAAACCGAATCCACGTCAAAATATAACGAGTGTCCAAAACTAAACGCCGCGTTTATTTATCAGAATTACCATGTATAGGTAAAATACCAGTGTGAAAATGATAATAATTTAAATATAGTAAATTCTATGAGCACTGATGCAACTCGTAACCATCACATATAGAAAGCACTGTATGCACCTTTGCGCCATAACGGTCATGTCATATTACCAGATTCTCTTTATCTATCCGCAAAACGCAGAAAGTGAAGTAAAAAAAAACATGAAACTACCCACGGCTTTTCCAGTTTAGGTAAAAAAAGAGAACTATGAATTTGCGTCTGTACGTGATTTCCGTTTAGTTGTTCTGACTTTTGATCGGTGCCGTATTCGACAGTATACAGTACCTCTCTTTTTATGTATGTGTGTAGGCTTCAAAGTTTCTTTGAATTATGTTCTATGTCTTATTAATCGGTTGATGTAAATTACTTTAAAACAATAATGACTTATTTATTTATGTATTTTTTGAAAAATTGCAGGAAACGCATCAAAGTTTGTAAATACTCTTACAGCATGCACATAATATAATATTCAACGATAAAAAACAAATGCAATTACGTCATAGTTGCACCAAATGTATATAAATATAAAATAAATATTAAAAAAGCACATTATTATGTTTTAACATTATTATTATATCAGAATTCGAATTTAAAACGCAGTAACATATTAGTGATGCTTATTAAATATCGATAATTATATCGATATTAGTAACAAATGAATATAATGAGCTAATTAAATGTATTTACAGTGATTTATATACATGAATCAAATTAATACTGCAGTTTTTAAATAAATATTACTATTTATTTTTTATATGTCGACGTACTTAAGCGGCGCAACAGATTTAATTGAACTAAACGTACTGTGAATTATAATATAATGAATGTTTATGCAAATAGAGAACCGTAATCGTATTTAGTAGCAACCCAACAAATGCATACCATATTGTGCATAAAATAGTCAAATTATTTCTAAGCTATTCTACATTATTCAGCTGCACGCTGTATCCCGCACACAGCAGGGTTAACAGAGAGAACCTAGTGTTAAGACACTCCGTTCCCCACTTTCTGCCGAATTCTGGAGGCATTTCGTGTTGAGTGGCAGAACTCAACGCCGCGCTTTGCCTGGACACCAGAGCGAAGAAATGGAAGTACAAATTTAAATAAATATTATATCTCCTCGAGTGGGGATCGAACCCACAACCAGTCGACTTACGTCACACTTTGTGCCGCTGCGCCACGACTGGCCTCTACATTATTAGTTTTTAATAAGATAAAAAAAGTTATAATATTAGTCTTGGCCTAGGGCCATAAGGGTGTGATTGTAACGCAACGGTTGTGTGTCCCATCCCTACTTAGGGAAATGTAATAGTGCAACCTCGATTTAACAATACTGAAGGAACTGATGAAATGAAGGAACAATGTAGTTCGTTATTCAGAGGTTAGGATGGTCTACGATTCGTTTTAACAAGGTTTGAAAAATGATATAACTATATTTTCATTTCTTCGCTCTAGTGTTGAGGCAAAGTGCGCCGTTGAGTTCCACCACTCAGCACGCATTGCCTCCAGAATTCGGCGGAAAGTGGGGAACGGAGTGTCTTAATACTAGGTCCCCTCTGCCTATTCTGCTGTGTGCGGGATACAGCGTGAAGCTGATTGATTTTTGAAAAATGATTGATCTCAGGTTTATCGTTTATCAAGCCATTGCAAACTTTAAAACAACAGTGTCAAAAAGCTGAACCTGTCGAGACATGAATTTAATATAAAATTAAATGTAGTAAACTGATAAGATTCATTATGTAAAGATTATAAGATAATAAAATTCGTTACATAGAGGTAAATAGTATTTTTTTATATTTTGCAAAATTGAAAATTTGTTATAAAAAGGTTTTAAATAAATGTATTCGTAATGTAAAGGTACATTTTCTACTAACTCTAACGGGCAGTTTTAGGAGATTTCGAAAAAATCGTTATATTGAGGGTCGTTACATTAAGGTTATACTGTATATATTATTATTTTTATTTCTTCGCTCTGGCGCCAAACCAAAAAAAGCAAAGCCTCGAAAAATCGGAGTGTCATAACACTACGTTCCTTCTGTCCCTGCTATTCCCTACTATACATGTGAAGCTGATTGTTTGTGGCTATAGATATGAATAAAACATAGAAATACTACTGTATATTTGGTCTGAGCTATAGTGAAACCACGGCTAACTATCAATTGTACTGTCTCTTGTTTGTTTATTGGTTTATTAAGTCCAAGCCAATCAACCGCCTGTCTTGTCAATGCGACATGCACTGACAGATCCATATAAAATATTGATTGGAATGCGTTTCGACAACTACCAAGTACTTTGTGGTTTTATTTTAATGATTATTAAATAGTTATTTAATTGTGGCCAGTCGTGGCGCAGTGGCACAAATTGTGACTATAAACTAACGACTGGATATGGGTTCGATCCCCACTCAAGGAAGTGCTATGTTTCTTTATATTTATGTTTCTATTTCTTCGCTCTGGTGTCGAGGTAAAGCGCGGTATTGAGTTCCGCCACTCAACACGCAATGCCTCCAAAATTTTGCGAAAAATGGAGAACGAAGTGTCTTAACACCTTCCCTCCCTTCCCTCTTGTATCGGGATACAGTGTGAAGATGATTTAATTTTTAGTTTTTTTTTAGTTAATTAATAATAGAGGTCCAGTGGTATATAGCGCCACACGGCACGAAGCTGAAAAATATACATTACGATAATAATAAGTTTTTTTCTTAAATTCAAATAATGTAGGTACATTCGTCATTCAGTGTATCTTTATTTTCTTTACTGCGAGAAATTTAGACATTTTAAGACGAATTGATTAAAACTCATATTACTATTTTAGTATTTTATCCACCATACCAATAATAATACAGTTTACTTTTTTATTCATTGTCTGTTTTCTTGGTGAATGTTAGCTGCTAAGTTTAAATATTTTTAGGGTTCCGTACTTTTAAGGAAAAAAGGAACCCTTATAAGATCACTTTGTTGTTCGTCCTGTACTTGACATCCCACCCTATCTACTGACATCAATAAAATATTTAAATAAAATTATTTAAATAATAATTTTAATATTTTAATATGGCTCGTGATACGTCTAATTTAGTTAGAACCCTTTCGTAGTGATCGTAAGTAATCCGAGATTTTTTAGAGATTCAGAGGAAACAATATTAATATGAAATGTACCATAGATTTAATATAAGTACAAATACAATATATTATGATAAATAACATGTCATAGTCTGTCCCTTTTAATCTCCTGTGATATTTCTTAAATATATCGACGACATCCTATCTTCCTCTCTACTATAAGTGTGTAGAATAATTAGTCATAATAAAAGGAAGAAAGCGCAAGGGCCGCCGCCCCGCCCCTACACCGTGAATTCTTACCAGACTGTGGTTGCAACAGTCTTTATTGATCTCTCCGGGACGTTTGTGTGTGATTTTTCTGAATGTACTGGTTACGCTTGTTTATATTAAGATTGTATTAGAATGGTGATTGATGACGTTGATTGATTTGTGAGATCAATATAAGTCGTTGGATCGAACGCACTACCGCAAGGCGGCCGATAGGTTAAATAAACGTACGGCACACACCTCACAGGACACTACTACATACACCAGAGTTCCAGGACATAAAATAGCACCACACACCCATACAAGACGGGCGGACACTACTACGCACACCGGAGTTCCAGGACATAAAATAGTACCACACACCTACTCATCATACAACGAGTTACAGAACAACTGTAGTAACTGTTTTACATATATGTATGTCCAATACCATACAAGCATCGCTTATGCATCGTAAGCACACAATGTCGATCGCAGCTTAACAATAAAAGGCCAATTTGCCTAGCCAATATAATAAGCAGCATATTAGTACCAGCGAAGCCAAGCAGCAGTCGGTTGTGACTCCAATATCAGTTATTAGTAAACCATAGGGTCAATGAACTCTAACAGTCGTATAACTCGTAAATAGTTAATATTTTGTTACTGTCTAATATCTTTATGATAATTAATTAAATATCTTGACAGAATACCTTTATTGTAGGACATTAAATAGACTCATATTATATAATATTTATAAATTGTAAATATGTATTTTGATATAATAGTTTTATATCATTTTATAAATGATACTATTATATTATTATTATAATAAGTTCTTTGATTTTCACGATTATTACACATTTTAAATAAAACTATTTTAACCGGATTAATCGCGTATATTTTGTATGTTTATACATTTTTGGAAACCCGACGTTTCGAACACTTTGCAGTAGTCCGTATTTTGTAGACTGGTGTCTACCCGTGACCAAAATATACGCGATTAATCCGGTTAAAATAGTTTTATTTAAAATATATTATTATTTCCTTTTACAGTAACATATTAAATATTTACTAATATATATAGAAATTACATTTATAAGTAATTATAATTCACCAAACCTATTTAATTCTGTATTTCACAATTCCCATATACGCATCTAACAAAGATGGCGGCAGGCATTCTGCGTACATTAATATAATTGTAATTTGACATACCTCATAAAATCATATTCACATATTTATTTTCATTTACTAAATAAATAATAATTATCTCTGGATATTGACGGCATTACGTGCATAAATATTATTCTTCTTTGTTTTAATAACAAGCTATTAAAAACTTACCGACGAAGTATTCCAAAACAAGCAATCGTAAATAGTGAAAGCACTTATAACTTATCTTACCAGCCTCGAATACTTATATCACTATTACATGTACTAACTGATTTTACATATAAATTGTAATTGTATTGTTTTTACATATAAGATGTGACTAAATATATATTAATTATAAATTAAAACTTCTCTAAACATTTTGAATAACTATCCTTCACCAAACGCGCCCGCCATCTCCATTCTCTTTCTTTCCTATCCCTGACTTTGACGTCGACAATAGCTTATTCAGCCAACATGATATTTTACAATAATTAAAATATTAATTATGTTATTATTTATTTTAATTTATAATACACAATGTTTAAATATAATTATTATATTTATTTTTAATAAATATATTATCCATACCTATATTATAAATTCGAAAGTAACTCTGTCTGTCTGTCTGTCTGTCTGTCTGTCTGTCTGTCTGTCTGTTACGCAATCAGGGCCAAACCGCTAATTCAATTGTAATAAAATACTCATACAGAGATACTTGAGGGTCTTCGGATGAACATAGGTTACTTTTTTTCTCATATTTGTAATATTGTCGATATATACTAATATATTAAAATATTTTTTAATTTGACAGGCAATTTA
>JAATLQ010033432.1:0-45819 GCA_013421005.1 Heliconius erato x Heliconius himera | reverse complement strand
TCAGTCGTAGTCGATTGTAGCAGGGCGTGCGCGCGCGCCGCCCCGAGCCCGCCTCCGCCCCCCTCGACCACGAGATCATGAGCTGCGGCCGCGACCTGCCCGGTGAGTCACTTACACACTGATACAATGCGGTATACACGCTCAGTCGTAGTCGATTGTAGCAGGGCGTGCGCGCGCGCCGCCCCGAGCCCGCCTCCGCCTCCCTCGACCACGAGATCATGAGCTGCGGCCGCGACCTGCCCGGTGAGTTCACGCTGTATCCCGCACGCTGCAGGGTAGGCAGAGAGAACCTAGTGTTAAGACACTCCGTTCCCCACTTTCTACCAAATTCTGGAGGCATTACATGTTGAGTTACAGAACTCAACGTCACGCTTGTCCACGACAACAAAGCGAAGAAATAGAAATATAAATTGTCATCATCATCATCAGCTCCACGCTTTATCCCGCACACAGCAGGGTAGGCAGAGAGAACCCAGTATTAAGACACTCCGTTCCCCACTTTCTGCCGAATTCTGGAGGAATTGCGTGTTGAGTGGCAGAGCTCAACGCCGCGCTTAACCTCGACACCAGAGCGAGGAAATAGAAATATAAATTTAAGTAAATATATTATCTCGTCGAGTGGGAATCGAACCCACAACCAGTCGGTTTTACAATCACACTTTGTGCCCCTGCGCCACGACTGGCTTCAACTCAACTATCTCGTATATATAGTTTATTTATACAAAAGTAATTATAATTTAATTGAAATAAAAAACTATTCCCTAAGATTATATGGCTATTTTCTACAAATTGTATTTTTTTTTCAAATTAAGTCACTTTTATACTGAATGTGACACATATGTTTTAATATTTATTTTTCAAAATAAAAGGTACACACACAAAACGTTCGTCATCAGAGTGTCGGGACACTACGTCCTCGCCTCGTCGCGGATTGGAATCCCGTGAAAACTCCATCAAAGATGAATTGCGGAGAAATAACTCACTACGCGACAACCGCCGGGACCCGCCCACATCTATCGCGTGAAATTGTTTAGAAATTTCTAATTTTCGAAAATTTCTGAGAACTTTCGGACACTTTCTGAGATTTTCGGAAATTTTCGGCCTTTTTGGTGGAACTATTTGTTTTGTTTGGGTGGGATTTGAGCGTCTTTGTGTTAAAGGTTGTCCAACGGTGCTTTATTTATTTCGGAATTTCGTAAAAAAATATTAAAAAAATGTTTTAGCTGGAATATAATATGAAAAATTGTCATTTACTTAGTAGATTTGTCTATTTTCCTCTCCCCAATCGATGGATTTATAATGTAAAATAAATAGAATCGCCTCGCCATATTTTGTCTGTAGAAAGAAAGCACAGATTATAAAAATAGATTGTAACGTAAATAATAAAAAATTAAATCAAATTCCTATTGCAACTGCCATTATTCGTCCTTTTCAATAGACAAACTCCATCCTTGGAATAATTTTTCATATAATTAATTTAAAAAGTTATAAACACTTTTGATTCACTTTACTCTAAAAGTGTAAGTGTAAACAACACTTTGGCATTGAAGCGCCATTATAAAACCTTTGACACTAAAACGACGCGTTTTAGCGATTTTTTTTATATATATTATTTATATAAATATATATATTATATATAAAAAATAGCTATATTTAGTAAGCTTACCTGTTTGGGAACTTTGAAACCGGCCATGTTTAAAAATAAACGCTAATAAATAAAAAAAAATCCACGTACTGATTTACGCTATTTTAGTTAGGTCCTCGGAAAATGTATTTTTGCAATGTCCTTTCGTATGTAGAGCCCGCGTCCAACTGCCGTTAAGTTAGCCGATAAGGTAAGGTAAAACACGTTGACTACACTAAGTTCGACGATGGGTAAATTTGTATATTGTTACCCATTTGAAACTTTCACTCTGATTTTAAATTACCCATGGAGAACCGATAAAATTCTCTCAAGTCTAGGTAATTTAAAATTTGACTCAATATGAATAGTTTACTGTATCCAGTCATTATTCTAGTCGGAAATCCGACTTAAAGAAATAGATTTTGTTCTGTAAATAAAAATATCAAGTGTTAAACTAAAATGCCAATTATAATTATAATATACGTTCGAAAACACATAGATTTTCAATTTACACACGCTATTAACGTTTTCGCTGAGAAATAAACGCAAATATTACATATAAATTATAAAATATACATACATATAACGAAACACTAGCGTGGTTCTCACAAAAATTGCTGGACCGATTTTGATGTGAATTTATGATAAAAATGTGTAGATTTTAATGAAAATGTAAACAGCCACAAGCTATTATGTACCTTACGCTGTTGCAAATGTCATTGTTGATCAGCACTTAGGTTGTTGAAGGTGTTCTTGAAGCAAAGTGTAATAACACCACTTACACTTTTGTGTTTAACTTCAGTAATAATGATTTATGATTATTCATAAAATCACTTTTACACTTTCATTTGATTGTAATAATAATAAAAGCAAAAGAAACCTTTTTTTATTTTTTTGCCAAAAATAACCAGTTATATTGAAAAAAAAAGTAAAAAAAATATATTTTATAATAAATGTATAAAAAGTTGGTAATAGAAGTTGGAAGAGTTGATTTTTGAAACGATTTTTTATTTATCATAATATATTTTTGGTCTAATATATGTAATTATTTGACCTACATATTTATATTATTGCACTTTGCTATAAACACATATAAATCCATGTAAATATAACAAATATATAGAAAATTGTATGAAATTAGCGAATAGAGTGAATGATTGAACGCACATTATGTTGATATCGATGGTTGTTCAATAAGTTTCATTATAAAAAATACTTTTTTGGACTAAGTCTGACTAAAACTAACTAAAATGCACGCTGAAAAAAAGCAAGAAAATTAGTCAGATTTAGTCCAAAGAATAATATTATTTTTTTATACGGCCATTCCATTAGATAGATCGTTTTATGTATAATTCGTCGAGTGCTAATATAATGATAATTTATTTTTTTATAGTTTTAAGTGGTTTTTTGAAATGTTTTTTTTTTTGTTAAAGTGAATTGTGAAATTTTGTCGAAGTGTTGGAAAATGTACTAATTTTTTTTCCTAAAAGTCTTCTCATATTGTAAGATCTTGGATTTTCACGATTATGACATATTTATGTTATAATCGTATATAAGTTCTTATATTTTCTGCTTCAGAAAAATAGAAATATATATGTTTTGGTTTTTTTCTGACTTATTTGTTTCTTTTTTTAGATTACTTTATAACTAAAACCATCAAATATTTTATAGCATCATATCATATCAAAATATATTATTGAAAAAATGCTTTGACAAATGAATATTAAATGTGGACGAGAGAACGAATGAATGGACTGAAATGTTGTTTTTGGATATATAACTAATATTTAAAGATATTTTTTGATTATCAGATTTCAATGTGATCTGTAGAGTATTTTTAAAATAAAATAAATAAATTATTGTTAGTGTTTTTTTTTAATTATTTTTATAATATATATATAAAATGAAATTTTTCTCTCCTTTGTAGTATTTATCTTTTGTTTTTTTTATTAAGGACATATCACATTAAAATCTATTATATCAAAGATATTTTGACATAAAGTAATGTTTTTTTGAGAATGCCTTTGAACGAATGGATGGGACATACATACATATATTTTAAATTAAAAAGTGTAATTTTGTACTTTGTAATGTTAAGAGTTCGCCTCTTGCCTCTCGACTGGTGATCTTTTATTGTTCTATTTATTATGAAGTGTAAGTGTAATACTTTTAAACTTTCCTTGTAAATTATTAAACGGAGTAAATCAATTATTGTTTCTTGGGAAGTATTCATATTTAATACATAAAATTGGCTGTTTTTATTCATTGTGTTTTTATGAATTGCACTTGTACTTTGAACTACTTTTTTTATATTTTTTTCTTTATTACACTTCGTCACATTTCTTTATTACGATACTTTTTTGCAATGGAATACTTGAATAATGTTTTATTCATAGTATAATTGAATGGAATACTGTTTTAGGTTATTTTTTGTTGGAAAGTATTGGATATTTTCAAGAAATTGACTGATTTTTATGTTTTTTTTACTAACATTTTTTTTAAATTACACTTCAAACGTACTTTTCTCGTTCATACAAAGTGTTCACCAGTCGTACAGTAAAAATATTTTGACGTGTTTGTGAATTTATTTGTACTATACGCTATTCATAGGTCTGTGAGCACGTTTATATATACAAATTATATATATATAAAAAAAATGTATATGTAAGTGTTTTTGTTCCGGACCGGCTGTAAATTGTATAACTATGCTATGCTATCTATACTTATCGCTTAAGAGATCATTGGTTAATATTGAAAAAAAAAAAACAATAAAATGGAAATATTATTTGTGTGTTTTCTTTTATTTCTTTTTTTTTTGCATTTATATGGATCTGTATTTTCATTCATCTTTTTCTATATTATCATTTGAGAAATTTATTACATTTTTAACAGTAGCGGCGATATTTTCATTACAGTTTTCTTATTTAACTTTGCGACAGTCTGCATTATAGTTCTTTTGCGTTACCGAAATTGGAAGTATTCTTATTTAATAAAATAAAACATATTATTTATATAAATTATGGTATTGATTGGCCATAACAATGAAAAATAGTGTCATTATATTATTAAATATAAATAACAAATGTTTTTTCTTAAAACGCATTGCGGTACTTTGCACATTTTTAAAAGATAAATGTTTCCAAAAATCTTAAGATAATAAAATCGCACTCACTGTCTACATACTATGACAACAATCAGGTGATTAGGCAATATTGATAGTTTTTATGCATGCATAAATAAATACATACAGATTGTAACAAACTTTCAAAACGTGTATAAATATTTAGCGACACCTAGTAATGCAAGAGAAAGTTATGAGGTAATAACATATGTTTTAAAAATCCGTTATTTAAAAAAAATAAGATTGAGAAAAACTAAATTAAAAAATAAATAAAGCTACAATTGCTTTACAAAAACATATAATATAAGACTTGTTTTATTCCAGCTTCACGTTGTATATAGGTATAGGCAGAGGAAACTTGAGAACCTACCTATGTCAAAACACTGTTCCATTAAGACCCTCCATCCGTTACCTTCTTTCCGCCGAATTCTGGAAGCATTGCGTGTTAAATGACGGACCTTGACGACGACTTGCCTTTTGCTTATATTCGTAGGTTCTCTTTCAGACTTTTTTTATTTATCTGAATTCTTTTCTCACATTTTTCTTACCTTTTTCAGCCTCGCAATTTCTTGCTTTAACGTATCATTTGCTCTATATACTTTCTCTCTTTTTTAATTTTTCTTCGCCCTCTTTAGTTGATAATGAGATTGCTGAAGAAACTCTAGGAATTGATAATCTTGAAATTAATAGTTAAAACACTTTTCGTATAGTTTCTAGTAACAAATAATAATCTGGTTTCAAAAAATGTAATGATGAGATTAGTGATGGAGATGGTAGCGGTGTAGCAGTTGGTTCAACGGGAATCAGTAGGTTATAAATTAAATGATGAAGGCGATAGCTGTGGCAGTGCAGCTCGAAGTTGTTTGTTGGAGGAAGAAAGATGTCATGACGAACTTCTTTCTTTCTTCTTTAAGAGTAACCTAAAATCAGAGTAAGAGGAACTTGGTAGTGTTTTTGCTAGTGTGTAAAAAATTATACCTAAAAAAAATATTTTCCCTCGTATGACCAATACGAAAACACTTTTTCCGCGATCTTATATATGTCGCAAAACAATTAAGATAAAAAATGGCGAGTTTTCGTTAATATAAAAATGATATATCTTACGTGTATCTGGGCTTGAGGACATAGTGTTTGTATAAAAATGCACATTACTCTCCTGTGTTACTACAAGAAATAAAAAGATTAAATCTTTAGTTGTTAACACAAACGTAATTAACATCTGTTTCCGTAAAATATCTACAACTTTTATAAAATAATCATTATTAATGCTGTTTTATTTCTCGGGGACACGAAAGGAGTACTTTAAAAGTTGATTGACTCATATACTATTGTATTATATTAGTAAAACCGAGTGGTTGTGGGTTCGATCCCCACTCGAGGAGATGAAATATTTGCTTAAATTTATATTTCCATTTCTTCGCTCTGGTGATGAGGTTAAGCGCGGCGTTAAGTTCTGCCACTCAACACGCAATGCCTCCAGAATTCGGCAGAAAGTGGGCAAAGGAGTGTCTTAACACTAGATTCCCTCTGCCTACCCTGCTGTGTGTGGGATACAGCGTGAAGCTGATTTAATTTTTAAAAAATTTGAAGTACCTATTTAATAAAATAGTTTTACATGTCTTAACAACCAGAGTTTGAAATTAAGTCGTTTATATACAATTGTAAAATGTTGTTCAACTCATCTCGTCTTAATAGCAACAGTACCAGGGGTAATACAAATAAATAAAACAAAACAATTGATTTTTAAATATATTTCAGTAATCAAAATATAATAATAGGCTTACATTGTAGTAGTTATAAATCGTATTTACTGGCGTGACCAAAAAAAAATGTTACAAGCGACATAAAAAAAAGACGCTCAATAGAAAAAAAGGGACTCGGCGGAACACAACACCGGGGCCGAAAAATAAACCATTATTTACAAGCGAATTAATACAATTCCCATACATTTTTAATATTTTACATGAATCAGTGCACTTTATTCACAAGTGTGTGTGTGAAATTTTTTCCTTAATTTAACAATAAATTAAAAAAGAAAAACAACATAGCCTTAAACGCTATCGTGAAAATTACCGTCAGTTTTTGACAGCTGCTGTCATTTTTTGATAATAGCCGTCATATGTTATTTTCTGACAGCTATGCGTTATTTGCTGTCATTTTGACAGTCTTACTAGGCATAGGTGTGCTATTATTGTAAGCCCCCAAATCGCAAGCCCAATAAATACGGTAAAAGTCCTTTTTTTTAATCATTGGAACGTCCATGTGTTACGAAAACATATGTAATCGCTTTCCAAATTAAAAATATAAAAATGTCAAAATATATCAAATATCGAGTTTTTTTAATAAATAAAAAAAATATATCAGAAAAAATTAAACATCCATCAATTGCTCTCGTAACACCTGACCGATCCACACAAAAATGTCTTATAAAATATCGTATATATAATAAATTATTAGCTATAATATAATAATAATCATTATTATTTACAATATGATCCAGCTATAAGTCTGTAGGCAAGCAACTTACATACTATTCGATGAAAAAAACCGAAAATGTTAAAAAAACACGGAAAAAAGAAAACACGTCAGGAACTCGATTATATATACATTTTTTTTAAATATAATTAAGTTTTTTTTTAATATATCACAAATAAAACTCCACACTATTATAAATATTATGAGCAATATTTTTACCTACTATTGGTCAGGATTCGTGAACATTTTGGAAGGAAGCGACGAAAAAAGGCAAAATCTGACAAGTTTGATAGGAATTTATGACGTCATAGTTCGTTAATTAACTAGACTATAGTCCAGGAGCTGTCAAAAAAATATTTCCTTACTCTTCTTTGTTCAATAAATTTAATGACTGTGGGTTTTTTTATAATAGTATATATTGCATCTAAATATGTGAAATTGGTCTAAATATTTGCTATAATTAAATTTTTTCTTACCAGTTCCCGGACTATAAACATTTTGATTATTTTTTTTCTTTTCTTAATGTTATGTACAAACAAAATGATAAAAAATCTTATTAAGACATTTATTATACACTATAGAAATATATCTTAAATAAATGATGTATATTTATTTAAATATAGCTTGTGACGTCACAAATTCATTTAAAAAAAATAGAAAAATAAAAAAAATGTGGACTGGCATCTATAATTATTATAAAAAATCATTATCATTATAAAAACGATAAAATAAAACTGTTTTATTTAAATAAATTATACACTTGTCCACAGATAATATATCGAATCGAGTATTTAAAAAAAAAAACAAAGAAAAAGAACACAAATTTGGACATAGAATCAAAAACGCTGAGCTGATAATTCTTCTACATTTTATTCTATCTAATTATTTTATGTTAAACTTACCATTAATTCTGTAGCATACCATACAAAATGTATACTTCAAAAGCGTTTTTTTTTCTATAAATAATTTACAATACAAATACAATACGATAAATCACGAAGAATCCAAAAAATATATCAAAACATCAGTTTTGCGGCATTTTTTGGATATTTCGCGATTTTTTTCGTCGACTAACCTCAAAAAATACAATAAGTAACTTTTTAAAAATGCATATCTTTCTATTCCCAATCCTTATACCATCTTAATTATTTACAAAGATCACGTTTTTATTTCGTTTCATTTAACTCTGTTTTAGTTCCCGACTAACCTAAAATTACTATAGGAATACTTATTTACTACCAATAAATTTCAAATTCAACCTTTTACTTTTAAAAATAAGGTCAAAATTCGAAAACACTGGCAATTATAGACAAAATTTGTAAGAACTATAATAATTGTTTAAAAATAAACACTAGTTTTCATAAAAATGCATTTTTAATATTAAAAATAGCCTTCAACTTAATGTAAAAGAAAAAAATAATAAATAATTTATACTAATAGCAAAAAAAATTAATAAACATAATGCTGCCGAAAAATCCCTTGAAACGTCACTTCTTATCACATCCAAAGCGATTTTTATCAAAATATGCTAATTCTTAATTCTTCCGCAAAATCTCATGTTTTTTTTAAATACCTGCTGTGTCAGATAACTAATTTTGAGCAAAATTGTGTAAAACTTCAATAATTTTCTTAAAACAAGATTATTAATTACAAAAAAAAGTCTAAGATAAAAAGAAATTAAATATCGGTTATTTAAGTTTATACGATATTTAAAATCAGTATTATTAAAAAAATACGAAAAAAATATTACAATTATCTTCTTTACAGATAAAATATAATATTATAAAATAGCAGCATCAAATTTCAAAACAAGTCTATATTATAAGAAACTGGCAAGACTTACATACGTGACTACTATTATATATATTTAAAATATATATATCGATTACTACAATTGGTCACAACATTTATACAAAAAAGAAACATACAAATAAAAAAAAACAAAAATAAGCATGATTGACAAAAAAACGATTGATCAAACTAATAAATGTACATATTGGGATAAAAATAAACAAAAAAAACACCTAAAATAAATCAAACCATCAATCAAACACAGCAGTCCATCAATCCATCAATCAACATGTCATTTAATCATATCATCTGAACGCTATCACCGCTAGTAGTACAGCGTTTAACGCCGCGGGTAGGAGACGGTGTGCTGTACTATTGTATTGGCTGCTTTGTTCGCATGTGCCTGAAAAAGAAAACGTGCAAAATTAGTTTTTATTTAGCTTCTCGTTGTATCCCGCATATAGCAGGATAGCCAGGGGGATCTCGTTTCCCACGCGTCGCCTAACTTTAGTGACAATGCGTAGTGACAGAGAACTGTTCCCTCTGGCTTCAAGAAGAAATATGCATGTCAGGTTCTTATAATAGCAATGGTATTTCCAGGGAGTTGAATGCAAAGTAAGAAATATAAAAGAATCAGAAATTGAAACTTTAAAAAAAAAAATAGGAATATTAGATGTTATATCATGAGCGAATTTAATAAATTTGAAGGTTAATTACGTTATATCTTATTTGGTATTCATTGAGAAATGACAAAGTGAGGAAGTCTTTAGAATAAAAAACTTTGACATCCATTACACACAAAAGTAAAAGTTTCAATCGGCTTCGTGTGACATAATACCAACGAACAGTACATGGGTACAGGTACTCACCATTGCTAGTCAGGTTGTAGGCCGTGTCCGCGCGGCGGGCCGGCGCCGCGCGCGCGCACCACGCGCCCACCGCGCTCAGCGACACCGCGCCGCCCGACACTGTGTCTAGAAACGTAACTATTTTATTATTAATATTACAATAATTACGTCAACTGACAGACGGACGACACCTCCGTCTACCACCACGAGTGACGTCGGACCACTGCAGAATGTTCGGAACGTTGCATTTTAAAACATATATATGTATTACTAAAATACTAAAATAAAGCTATATTAATCCGGTTAAAAAATTACACCAAAAAACTAATTCGAGAGAAGTATACTGTGAAAGGCTTCACTTCAGTTTAACAGTATTAACCTGTTAACAGTAGTCTTAGGGGCAGCGTCAACCAATCAATCCAGTTATTTTTATAAGTAAATTATAAAAATAACTTGATTGATTTCATCGTTGTTTTATTTAAAAATATTTTATACTCTTATCTATCACACAACAAATGGATAAATACCAAGAATTACTGTTATTTATATTAACCACCTGAATTTAAGACATTGTGCTCAGTACACAATGTCGCACTCAGCCTTAATACAACGGAGAAATGAAAATAATTCTTTCTTCCGAGTGAGAATCGAACCCATGACCATCACTTAGATCGCCTCACAAAATCAAAACAACAATAATATACAGAAAATAACCATAAAAAACTAACCATTCCGTCTCGTATACATAAAGCAGAAGGCCCGGTGCTGGCTGGAGGTCCTCGCCTGAGGCGCCGCTATCACGAACCCGCGACCACCCTCACGCCAGCTGCCGTAGCACTTGTACACTGGAGGACAACATTTTATTAATATGATTAGATTAAATAAAAATCAAATAATCAGCTGCACACTGTATCCCGCACTCAGCAGGGCAGGCAGAGGGAACCTAATGTTAAATTCTCCACTTTACACCGACTTCCGGAAGCTTTGCGTGTCGAGTGGCGGAACTCAATGCCGTGCTTCGCCTCGACACCAGAGCGAAGAAATGAAAATATAAATAAATATTTCATTTTCTGTGGGGATCTGGGGACTGGGGACTGGTCTCAGATTAAATTACTATTGAATAAAAATAAAAAATAATTAGAAACTACAAATAATATCGGACATAATTTGATATAAAAAATAATTATGATAGTACATTTTCCAATTAGTTTTTTAAAATATTTTACAATAATCATGGGACATATAATGTGAAATATATTTTTTAAGAATCTCTAAAAAAAAATTACAATAAGATGTTACAAATCCTATACAACAAATGTACTAAACAATAAAACTCCAGTACACGATCTCTATATTATTAACATTAAGCTATCCGGGTTGTAAGAGAGTAGAATTAAATAATAATTGTTATAAGCTTACTGTAAACCTATACCGCGTAACACTGTCGCGGCTTCGCCCGCTTATACTACACTCACTCCATTTGTATTATAATTTAAAGAGAATGCCCATACATTAAAAATAAAAATATCAGACAATTCAATGAACCACTTATTTTGTAGCATTGTTATCGCTTGCAATACTTTATACTTTTACATAACTTTATGAACCGATTTAAATTAAAAAAAAAAAAAAAACAGTAAATATTAAGGGAAGTTTGCCGAAATACAACGTTCAGACCAACCAACTAACAGATAAAAATAAAAAAAGTAAAGTACCATTATATTGGTTAATGTCCCCAATAAAAAAAAATCTCAAATATATTTCATGTAGTGACAGCGCTGAGTTCCAGTTTTATAACATGTACAGATCACATTTACTGAAACAGTCGTAGTACAGTGAAACATCGTATGGCTGAAAACGCGATGGTTGTGGGTTCAGTTTTTACTCTGCATTGAGTCTATCTGTAACTCTTCTCAGTCATTTTGGACATTTGAATAACAATTGACTAAGAATTACTAGAAATAATCTATATATTTATCATCGCCAGCAACGGCAACACGCATGGGCAGACTCGACCGGATCATTACCACCCCCGGCATTTAAAACCGGCGTTAAGTAATGCTTTATGCCACTGCGTTTCGCATCAGGTAATGCCGGGCTCCGGCGCCCAACCCACCTAAAAGGCAGGCAACGCACCTGTAGCTCCTCTGGTGTTACACGGGGTCGTAGGTGGCGGTAATCACTTACCATCAGGTGACCTGAGCGCTCCTTTGCCTTGTCTTTTCCATAAAAAAAAATCGAACATAATGTATTTCTACTGACACTCACCGGTGCTAGAGCAAGCGGATTTAAACTCGATAGTGTCCTGCGAGTGTCCGCAGCCGATGCTCGCGCTCTCGTAGTCGCCCGACACGCACTCTGCAGCTGTCTCGGTGTCCGAGTCACCTGAAATATTTAGTTAAGAAATTGACTACTATGTATATATCTTTGTAAAAAGTAGTATGTAATCTTCTTACTAATATTAGATACATGAAAGTTTGTAAGGACGTATATTTGTTCTGCTTTCACACAAAAACTACTAAAATGGAACGAGACGAAACTTTACAGTAATATAGTTTATACATCAGAATAACCCATATTTGGCTACAATATAACAATAATTTTAAATGGACAAAGCCGCGAGCGGGACGCTAGTTGATTTTATATGTAAACTACTATCCTTTTTGATATAATAGTCACAGATACAATTTTTTATGAACAAAAAGTGATTATCTTAATAAAATCAGCAACAATTTTAATAATCAAGAATAAAAAAGGCACGAAAACAAAGTTACCCAAATTACCTGCCATCATTTTATAATATTTTAAAATAAAGTTGAGGCAAATATTTGTAAACGACATGAACAGATTATGTTATTTAAATAAATATTGACAATGGTAGACAAAACGTAATAAAGGCAACAGATATATATGAAATTAGGCAGAAAATAGAAAACGGAGTGTTTTTCTCTAGGTTCTCTCTGCCTACTCTGCTAAAAGGTGGATACAGCGTGAAGCTGAAAATGAAAAACAAACAAAACTAAAGAATTTAACCCACCATTGCCCAACTGCTGCCTTCTTCTTCGTCGATCCGCCAAAGAATTGATAACACTGTATCGCCCAGCTATGGGACAAGGCATGGGAGTGGGCGTGGTCGCTGAAAGAAAAATAAAAATAATTTCTTAGTAAGCATTGATTTTCGTAGAAATGTATTTTTGTTAATAAGGTAAGGCATTAGGTACAATAAATGTACAAAATTATCTTTTCTTCATACATTCGATAACTGTGATTGTCGATTATCACGACGGCATAACAAGATATTTAAGCAATATACTAAAAATAAGTAGCAACGAAAATTGTTATTATCATATTTTAATAATTTTCATATCAATTGCAAAAAGTCATTGTAAGGTAATACTAACAATATAATAAAGCTAAAAAACTTAAAAACTTGTTTTGTTGATTGCACCAATAATGTCAGGAACTATTAATTCGATTGTTTTATTGGATAGTTTATTAAGGAAGTTAATTGTTTCTATGTAGCCCACTGTACTGCGGTCAGAGTTACCTCAGACACCTAGAATGTGTCATGTGTCATACACAACAAGTAGTTATTTTCATTTGACTATGCTTGTCTAGCCTAGTATATTAATACAGCAATACCACCACCAGTCATATAGTACGGTCGACGTGTCGTGGCGTGCAAAAGTTAGCTATAGAAGGCTGCATAGGATGTTTTTAAGATTTTTCTTACTTTTGAATATTTTCTTTCCAAAGAAACTAAAGCGCTAACGTTCAGAAAGCCTAAATTTCAAGGGAGCCTCGACTCATAAGCTTGTTTTACTATAATATGGGTACTAAGAACTAATACTTACTTATCAAAGTAACAAACGGTGGATTCCCAGATTCAGTGCACGCGTCTTGAGGCTGTTCCCACAGCTCTGAGCCCTGTTGCAGTTCTAGAACATTCCCTTCACGATGGTAGAACTTGAGGCACACATGGCCTGACATACTGGAAGGAAAAAAAACAAAATATTTAAGCATCGGTTTATACCACATTACTTCTCGTGTACCAATGTAGAATCGTATAAATATAGGAATGTAGGACTCTACCTAAAATGGGATAAATAAGAATGGCCTAATTGTAGTGATCACTTTTTGAAATCTAAATTGAAATCATATCATATTGATATGTATGGATTTTAACAAAAAATATGTTATAATAGTGGAGAACAGAAGTTTAACATTAGGTTCGCAGGTTCTCTCCGCCTACCCTGCTGTGTGCAGCATACAGCTGTGAGGATAAAAATATACATCAGGATTGACTTATTTCAAGTTACAAAAAAATATTCATTGAAAAGATTCTTGAAAATTATTATATTGCTTTAGAGTTAACAATGTGAACTGAGTGAAATAAAAAAAAATACCGTAGAATAGTTCGTGCTGCAGCGATACACGGGCTGATTGTAAGCACAAGTGTGGGTTCGATGCCCATACGAGCTATGAGTTATTTTCATATCGCTCTACAAGAGCATTGAATTCAGCCACTCAAAATGTAATGTCTCAAAAATAGGCGGTGCATGGGAAACGAAATGTCTAAATAGTAGCCTTCCTCTGCCTTACTCTATTAAATGTGAGATACAGTGAGAAGTAAAAAGTAAAAAATAATTGAACCAATAAAAGAACTCTACTCACCATCCTTTAGTGACGTGCGCCACTAATTTTATATGTTTATTGTCCTTTTGTTCTAAAATCGAGTGACACACGAGACGCTTCTCATCGAATGAACCGTCTGTATTCATTATCTGTGGAAAATGAGAAATTAAATTAATATCTTTTTAAACTAAATCTCTAAAATAGAAATTAGAGAAAAATTAGGAGAAGCATTCTCAAAATAAAAGTGAGCTAACTCAAATATTTGTCCACAAATTTAATATCTTAGATATTTCTATAAATTTTCGAATTTTTATACATATTACAGAAATTTTAAGTTTTCGTTATCAGTATCGTTTCGTTATCATAAAGAGTGAGCTATAAGATGTCTTTTTCTATATATATAAAAAAAAACATTAAAATTATAGCTATTATAACATCAACGACACTATATAGCTTAAGTAAGCACTTGAGTATACTGTATTCGTATACTCTATACAGTATACAAGTGAATGTGAAAAAAAATATACAACAATTTTATGTTTAAGTTTTAGTTTAAATCACTGAAATCCTTTACTTAACTTTGATAATTTTTACAACATTTTTTTTTTATTTAATGTAAAAATGTATGTCCTGTTAGTGACCTAAATAAATAAATAAAAATAAATAAATAATATCAATCTTATAATAACTTGTAAATTGATATTATTTACGACAAAGTAATATATCTCAAATAATTCCTACATATACGGTAGATGCAGGTTCAAATCCAACTGAAACTACTACTCTTACAATAATATATTAACAAAATTACCTTTAAAGTAGCATTTTTGGTCGTAAATCGATATTGGTGCGTGTGATCTAAGCTGTACCACTTGTGATGTTCAACTATCCAATTTGGAAAATGACATCTGTTGTGTTCATCGTCACCTGAAACAAAAAGATAGAAAAAAATATTATATTAATATAAATAAATTATATTAATACGATGGTTGTACAATGCGGTCGACTAGTTGTGGCACTGAAGCTAAGTGTTCTTAACTTTTTTTTAGGTGATCTGATTTTCTGATTTTTTCCCCTCTTATTCTAGAGGCATTGTGAGTTGAATGGCGGAATTCAAAGGCACGCTTTACTTCCTTACCAGAGAGAAGAATTGAAAATATTAAACATTTCATTTCCTCAACTGGAAATTGAACCCACAACCTGTCGCGTTCACAGTCGCACACTTGTGCCCCTGCACCACGAAAGGCTTCAATATCTTTTTTTACCTTAATAAAAAAGAAACGACTAGAAATAAGTAAAAAGAAAACTCACTAGTAGTAAGTTTCATAGTTCGGCTGCCGTCAGTTGGAGACGAGAGACCGTTGCAAGTGGCGTCGCCGGACTGAGCTATGATATACGACGTACTTTTATCACCGTGCTGCCCTTTGTAGATGAAACATCTGGAAAGAAACATAAGAAATAAATTATAATATAAATTTATCAATTACGTTAATGGACAAAAACAGATTATATGGATATATATATATATATATATTAGCATCAATAAAAATATTGAGAATGCAAGTGTCTTAATGGGAAAGGAGTGTCTTAGCACTAGTTTCCCAGATTCCCTCTGCCTACCCTGCTATGTGCGAAATGTAGTGTGAAGCTAAAAATGCATAAAAAAATCGAAACTACGATCATCATATTAGAATTAGACTGTTTCAATAGAAATAGTAAAAATTATAAAATAGTTTAAAAACCTACTACTTTTTCAGCATTTTAACCTTTCTAACGAATATTATAACAATATATCAAGTAGTATAAATATTAAGTAAATTTAAAATAAGCCTTTTGAAAAACCATATATATTATATATACCTATAAGTATCTTCATCAGAGGCTATGGAATTCCTCCTTTGCACTTGTGATATTTGACCGACCAGGTACCTCGTAGAGCCTTCCTTCCACGTCGCCAGGCAAACTAGCTCCTCGACTGAAAACAAAAAAAATATATATTATTAGTATGTATGTATGTAGTCCCTTCTTCTAAATAGTAGTGGGGAACGAAATTATAAATCCCTTCTACCTCCTGTGTGACTGAAGTAGACTGTGACACACAAATAAGTTCTATAAATGAATAAAATATTTTCTAACAAAAAGACGATTTATCGAAGCAGGACAAAGATATCTGTCTTGGCTGTGCTGCGTTGGTTGCGAGCTCGATTAAATATTTTCATTTCATTCTTATTATAATAGCGGCGTTGGTTCCGCCACTCAACGCGTAATGTCTTGAATTTGGAAAAGCAGAGAAAGAAGTATTTTTGTACACTAGATTGTCTATACCTACTCTACAATATACAGGATAAAGCATGAATTTAAAATAAAGTAATCATTTCAATCATTGTATAAGTAAATTGCGAACAGTTAAAGCATAATAATTCTAAAATTAAAAATAAGGTTAATTTGTAATAACCGCATTTTCTTTGCCCACTGCAGAATATCTCTTCTCTGCTTAAATATAATTTCATATTGTTAAGCTAAACCTGCCCGTAGGAACACTTGTTCTGCTGTGTCCATTGCCTGAAACCATTTCTACAGAACAATATATAAAATACTGTTTAAGATTTTATCTTTAAAAAACCCCACAACAGATAACGTCATAAGAAAACATTAATGAAAATTTGTATACTGTTATGAATTGTATTGAATTATTATTACTGAACTATCAAACAGAAGAGTAAGAAGGAGGAGAGAAGACAAAAAAGCAGTTAGTTGCAAATTATTATAATTTTTTCAATAAATTAACATTTATTTGGATTAGTTAATTCATATATTTGACTTAATTATTAATTGCGATGCTATTTAATTATAATGAAGGAGTAGATGCGTCACAAGCCGACTACTCAGGTCGATCGTACCTCTCTATCGTTTGTTCCGCGCTCGAGGCGGAACGTGACAATTAGGTATAGCGCGCATTGGTGACTTTTGTCACCGTGACTGTTGCGTCACTGTCACCGTGTACATCACCCTAAATGAAGGTGCGCGCATTTGGATACGTGACAATTGGGTGACTTTTTGTCCGCGGGGGATGGCGTCTTCCGCATAAACAAGAAACAGCCGCGTGTTGCATTGCAGCTCCGAATTTTAATTTCAAGAATGGCGTCAAGTTCATCACCAAGGCAAAACGTGTGTTTTCATGAAGATGAAATAGACAACGATATACTGATTGACGAAATTGAGTTGAGGCCATAGCTCTATGACAAATCCCTAAACGATTATTCTTTCGACGTTTGCTTTTTTTTTCTATTTCTTAATATTATATAAGTGCACAGACAACCATCTCTTCGAGATCCATATTATCAAATGTAAAAAATTTCGTCACTGTCACCGCAAGTGCGCGCAGTCGCGAAAAGCATGGTGACATGACAGTGACAAAGAATTTATTGTCACCCTGACAAAAGTTACCAATGCGCGCTCTCGCTTAGACATGCTTTTTAGTGAATGCAGCCGACGTTCATCGATTTATAAATCGTTACCACGTCAAAAAATTATAATAAAACACTACTATCAAACCAAACCAAAAAAGCAATTACTCAACTGAAAGTTATAAATCATAAAATTAAAAAAAATCACTCAAACCTACCGTTACTCTCAGTCCCCGGAACATCCGGACACGCCATGTAACGAAGCAGTAACCTCGAATCGTCAGTGCAGGACTCCGCCCGTGACGGCGGATACACACAATCTCCTGAACCCCTGAAAACATAGGAAAATAGTTAAATATCAGGTAAAACAGCTGGAAAGTTATCCAAAGAATCCATCAATAAAAGATTTATTTAATAAAATCTTTTTAAAAACCATATATAGATTTTATGATGTATTTTATTATACAAATCAAGCAGTTTCGTTTGGTATCCATATATGTAAATGGGTTGTGAAAAATTTGTAATCCACCATTTTGTTGCGGCAACCATTTTGTATTACCAAAAATATCAAATATATTTTAATTCATTGTAATCAGAACTGAAGTCGTATTCCAAATTTCAGCTGACTCGGGCACTAGGACAGTGGCACACATACTAACACGGCAATTCTAATAAAAGCTTGTGATAGACAGGCTGAAAGAGTAGAATGTACTTTTCTATTTTAATACATTTATTGCATCAAAGTGCGGCGTTGAGTTCCATCACTCAAAAATCAATATTCGAAGACGGGCGGAAAGCGGAGTGTCTCGAGTTGCCCCACTGCGCCACCATGACCTCAATCTATCAATCCTATCTATCGGATTAATTAAAATGCGGAGATGAAACCTACATACAAAATAAAATGACATACATCGACATTCACTTGTGTTCAATACAAAATCATGTTGAAATAAATAAAACTTTTTATCGTGACATACATTTATTTAAGAAAATCATAACTGAAATATATTCATTTCTAATATTTATATTTTCGCTAGAATCTATCATTTCTTCTAATTGAACCAATACTGATAGATAATTTGATGTATAAATATAGATCTATGGAGGCTTCACAGTGACGGTTGCGAGTTCTATTCCCACTCGGAGTAATGAATTATTTTTAATCCCTCGCACAAGATAAAGGGCGGCGTAGGTCTTCGTATACCTTATTCTTGGTTGCAAAGATTGGGCGGTGTGTGGGAACGGACTGTCTTAATATTAGGTTCTCTCTGCTCTGCCATCTATATGAGGGTACAGACAGTGTAATCCCGCACACTACAGGGTAGGAAGAGGGAACCTAGTGTTAAGACACTCCGTTCCCCACATTCTGCCGAATTCTGGAGGCATTGCGTGTTGAGTGGCAGAACTCAACGCCAACGCAATATAAAAGTCGGTATATTATAACAGATTAGTGATTATATGGATGGAGAGGAAACGTGGGAACCCACACTCCATTCTCAGATTTCCGCCGAATTTTCGATTTTAAATGCATGCATTTTATGTTGAGTGGCAGAACTCAATGTCGCCTAAACTTTCTTTAACATAATTATTAAAGATAGGGCCGCATTCTCACATTCTATTAAATGTAAATAAATATTTATTAAATAAAGTTACCATTTTCTGTACGAAATTAGTATTACTTCATTTTTTCATTTCCATTATTCTATATTTAGTTTTTGTAATAATTTTATCTTTTATGCCTAGTACTTATACAAACACGATGTTTCACATCTGCCAGGCGTCCCGTAACGTGACATAATTTTTAATGTTACATCATTATTACTGTTTAAATCAGCTTCACGCTGTATCCCGCACACAGCAGGGTAGGCAGAGGGAACCTAGTACACTAGGTTTCCTCTGTCGTAGACACTCCATTCCCCACTTTCTGCCGAATTCTAGAGGCATTGCGTGTTGAGTGGCAGAATTTAACGTCGCGCTTTGCCTCGACACCAGAGCGAAGAAATGGAAATATAAATTTAAGTAAATATTTCATCTCCTCGAGTGGAGATCGAACCCACAACCAGTCGGTTTTACAGTCACACTTTGTGCCGCTGCGCCACGAGTGACCTTAACTACTTACTACTGTTTAATCTGAATAAATAAACAAATAAAAAAAAGAAAAACAATACCTGCTATACGTAAACGTGAATGGCGCAGGGTGGAACGGACATGACTCGGGCTCGGGCCTCGGGTCCTTCCTGAACATGGAGTATAGAGGAGCATCTCCACTGATCTCCTCGCAGATCGATGACAGCGAGTCCTTTTGACTGCAGAATGCTGAAAAAAATAATTACAATATAAATTCAAAGGCAGCTTCACGTTGTCTACCGCATATACACGCAGTTCCTCTTTTTTTGCCAAATATATGGGTCGTTGCGTGTTGAGTGGCGGAACTCAGCTCTGCGCTTTACCTCGTCACCAGAGCGAGGAACACCTCGCTATATATATTTCAATAGAAAATATTCAATATTTAATTCGAACAATCGAACCTACAACCATCGCGTTTACAGTCAGACTGTGCCACTGCACCACAACGGCCTCTAGATGATACTACAAGTACATACATATGTATACAAGGTGACAAATAGATCCTCAACAGTCAAACGGGGTTAATGCAACAAGGTATCTAGGCAAAGTAGGTTGTTTTCATACTCTTAATAACCGATAAGTCAACATGTTAGCATTGCAACGATTTGACTCGACTTGACTGACTGACCTAGTCTAGATACGCGTGACCGAATGCTAATAAAGAGGTCGTGGGTTCAATCTCTCTTCAAGATAATGAACATCTAAGCAACTCTTATGTACGTAGCTAAACAGTAAAAAAAATGGCTATCAATTTCACTTACTTTCTTTATACTGCAGTACATACTTGTGTTTCTCGTGTATCACCATACACCTGTAGCATTCGTAGCTCCTGAAATCACAAAGTTTAAATTCAATTTTAAGTTTAAATCATTTGTCTTTAGAAAACGCATAAAAATTTAAACATAGCGGGATTCGAACCCGCGCCTTTTAATATTATTATGTAATAAGTGTGAAATAACACTTTGAAAATGTAAAAAAATATTTATAATTGGTTCGTTACGATGCTCTCTAAAATTAAAGTGCTTATAAAAACAGACACTACGTTACAAAATTTGTTAAAATTAATTAATTTACTGAAAATATAACGAAGTATTCAATATAATAAATTATAACACAAAAACTTAAAATTTGTTATATACCTGTAATAACATTTAATTTCTACATAACCACATTACCATACCTGCCGTTGGTAAATGATAATAATAGGTTTGAATCCCACTTGGAAATATTTATGATTTAAATTCGAAACCTTCATTTAAATAGATTTTTCCATTGCACAAAGGCATAGAATATGATTGTAAACGGGATGGTTGTTAGTTTGGTCTCCACTACCAATAATTTTCGTGACATTACGTGTTGGTTCAACACGTAATGTTACGAAAATGGTCAGAAAATTGGTCGAAAAGTGGGGAACGGAGTACCTTAACAATTCTTTGGAACTCGTCAGCCTACCCTGGGTTATTCTGGATACAGGGTGAAGCGGAAAAAACATTATTTACGTACCTATCATAAAGGAGGAACTTGTCATATGATTCCGTCTCTGAACACTCTCCTTTGGACTGTATGTGTGTGGAGTTGATCGCGATGAGACCTGTGTAGCCGGATTGGAACCAGCTGCCCGTCCACTCCGCTGGAAACGTACATCCTCCACCTGTAATGAAATAGAGGTTAAATATCATAAGTTATAACAATAATTAATAAAAGGTTGAGGCAAAAATATTTGCGTATTTTTAAACTATTATTAGTAATCAAATCCTATTTGGCTGTACTGAATGTAACTGGCTGGTTTTGATACCATTAAATGTGACATTAAATTTGTGCGGTTTACGGACCTAATTCGGTATCAATAAGAATAGAACAAATGTGGTTCAAGCGTGTCAAGTCTGGAAATTTTAGTGTGAAAGATGAGGTTCGCTCTGGACGCTGGATCGACATATTAGTAGCTACGACATTGCTGAAGAACTGGATGTTGATCATAAAATAGTTTTACGACATTTACGAAATTCAGGGTACAAGCCTTGACATTTGGGTACCACATAATCTCACTGAGAGAAACCTAAGGCAACGTGTTTCCATTTACAATTCTTAGTTGAAATGTCACAATTCCGAACCATTTCTTAAAAAGTTGATTACGGGTGATGAAAAATGGGTGACTTACAAGCACAGGTGACTGAGAAGCTCCACAGACCGTGGCAAAGCCCGGCTTGACTCGGAACAAAGTGATGCTATGTGTATGGTGGAACTGAATAGGAATCTCCCACTATGAGCTTTTGCCACCACGTAAAACTGTCGATTCTGAACTCTACTGTCAGGTACTGTATAAGTTAAAAAAGCTATTGAGAAAAGCCGGCCGGAGCTGGTAAATAGGAAGGGCGTGGTGTTCCACCATGACAACGCCAGACCGCACTTATCTATAATCACGCAGCAAAAATTGAGAGCTTGGCTGGGATATGTTGATGCATCTTCCGTATAGCCCTGACCTTGTTCCATCATATTTCCACCTGTTTCGGTCATTGTAGAACTCTTTAGGAAGCATAAAGCTAACCTCAAAAGAACACTGTGAACACTAGCTGTCAGATCTTTTTAATCAAAAATCTCCAAATTTCTACAGGAATGGGATCATGGTACTACCCATAAGATGGCAACAAGTCATCGATCAAAACGGCACATACATATTATAAATGAATAAAAAATGATAACTAAAAAAAGAATTTCCTTTGTATGAACAATGCGATAATACTTTTGCCTTATAGTTAAGCGCGGCATGGAAAATCTTAACACAGTGCTGCAAAATGAAAATGAGTAAAACAGTTTTTTTTTTCATTTTGAAGAAGGCTTTAATTAGAAATATTTTTATTCTCTAATCTGGTTATATGACATGTCTCAGAAATCGGCAAAAAGCAGAAACGATGTGTAATACAGTATGTTATTGCTTTTCTTAGACACTGAAGTCATGTATTGTATATATTTCCCTCAGCTTTCCTGAAAAAAATATACAAACTTCTTCAATCCTCTTAAGATTCTAATAAAAAAAAAAAACAAGAAATCATTAAAAAAATACATCGATCGCCCATACAAAACAATAAAACAACATCAAGTGTACCACAACGACCTACTCTGAGACCCAGATTTTTAATTAATCACATGAAAACCAATATAAAAAGAGAGAAAGAACCAATGTAATATGACATTCTACGTTGAAAATAAGGGAAATGCACATACGAATGGGCAGGAATGGGAACCACTATTGTGTAGGGTTAACAAAGGCCAAGTCTAATAGAGCGGCTAGATTGTAAAGGCTGTTTTGTTCAAACTTATTTATATCAGCGAGAATGACGAAAAAAAAATGCATTTGTGGCACAAGTTTCGGGGTGTAGGAGATTTGTTATTTTTGTTGTTTGTTTAATTAGAAAATACGAATTTCATTCAAATAAATATATTGGAGAGGCCGTCGCGGTGCAGGGACACAAGCGAGTGACTGTAACGCGAAAGTTGTGGGTTCGGTTCCCACTCGAGGGGAATGAATTATTATTTATTCATATTTTCATTTTTAACTCTGCTACCAAAGCAAAGGCGGGTTTAAATTCAGCCCTTCAACATGCAATGCCTCGAAAATTCGCGGAAAGTGGGGAACAGAGTGTCTTTACACTAGGTTCCCTCTGCCTACTCTGCTACATGCGGAATACATCGTAAGGCTGGAACAAAGGAGTATATTAAAATAATTTTTACGTCATACCAAATGTACGTGTGTGTGATAAACTATACCGGGCTCAAAAATAATTAATTTTTTCCATAAACGTTGCTAAAATCTATTCAGCCGTTTCCAAGATTCATGAAGTGAAATAGATAACATGATTTTATCTATTTTTTTACTGTTGATAAAGCAAAATAACGTTGCAGGCTACAAAATCTTTGTGAATCTGCCCATCTGTTTGAACTAACTTGATAACGGTCTTGCAGATTTTGACGAGCCTATCACTAGGACTTCTTTTGATTTCGAAAATGCTTTAGGAATCCCTTTCAATAAAATTCTTACACTGGATTAAACGAGCATATTTAGTGTACAGGATTATTTTTTTGAAAATCCAACGTTTCGAACACTTTGTAGTGGTTCGTGGTCACACACTGTGGTAGAGTGAGGTGGCATCCGTCTGTTAGTTGACATAATTATTATATCAAACTACCGCCAAATATTTCTTAATTGCCTCTCGTACTGCTTTGGATTCTTTCTGAATGAGCTGACTCTTTCTTGAAGTGATATGTTATATATTTTTATAGGTATCCAGGTAATAGACAAGTTTAAATTATTTTTATATTATGAAAATTATGTTAATGACGGCGGAAAATCGCATTGCCCCAACTATTAACAACTACAATATGAAAATGTATGAAAATTATAAAATATTAATAAATTTTGTGGTATGAAAGAACACGAGAACAAGAGATAAAAAGATTAGAGTCATTTAATCATAAGTGGAATTGCCCAGCTACAGCCTAGTCTAGTATACCTACTTAATATTATAAAGGTAAAGAGATTGTTTGGTTGAACATGCTAATCTCAGGAAGTACTGAACGGGACCGAATTGAGCATTTTTTTGGTGTTGTATAGTCTATTAATAAAGGAATCCATATAGTAGGTAACACAGCGGGTTACCAATGTAATTGCGGTTAAAGTTACCTCACCTAAAATCCGCTGCAGCTTAAATCTAATATATTAAAAGTATAATTATTCCCTCAAACACGATTTGTACCAGCGACCACTACTAAAAACACTACTAAACCAAATACTAACATTACAAATTCAAATATTATCCAAAAACCAAAGCCAG
The DNA here is from genome assembly GCA_013421005.1 of Heliconius erato x Heliconius himera. NCBI lineage: Eukaryota > Metazoa > Arthropoda > Insecta > Lepidoptera > Nymphalidae > Heliconius > Heliconius erato x Heliconius himera. Next base: position 20,962 of record JAATLQ010033432.1, on the reverse strand, counting down.
TACATCGGTGTTTAGCAATTCCACTCGTCCGTGGCGTTGATCAGTAAAACTAATCGTATTAACGTGTCGAGAGTTAATTCGACGCGTTACAGCTGCATTTAGCGCTGATATATTACAATAATTCATGTAAATATACAAATACACATACATATAATATACGTGTATAGGTGACTAAATTTATCCAAAAACAATATAATTTAATATTAAATAGACGTCACTCGTAGGTGGGTTTGCGTGGATTGTAGAAGTAAAATAGAAACGAAACCTGGGTACCTAGTGTAAAGACACTCCGTTCCCATTAAGACATTTGTGTTGACTGTTCAGTGGAGGAATTCTACGCCGCGCTTTGCCTCGTTACCAGAGCGAGGAAATGAAAATATTAAATATTTTATTTTTTCAAGTGGGAATTGAACGCGCTATCATTTGTGTTTACAGTCTCTCGCACTCAATTAGAAATTACAAATAAAAAAACTGTTGCTTCACCTTAGAATTAAGATTATGTGCTTTCGATTGGTTGCCTGAATAACCGCTAAGTTTGAGTTTAATTTCAATTAGCTCAATTTTAATCTAAACAGTACAAAATAAACAATTAATAATAGGGAGAAATTAATAAATAATAATCTATAGTTTTAAGCTATAAATTATAAAATAAGACAAAGAGTTCTGTCACTCAACACGCAACATCACAAATTCGGGCGGTAAGCGTAGAATAAAGTACACTCTAGACTAGGTTCACTAGGTTCCCTTCGTATATCCTGGTGTATTGGATAAACTGTGAAGCCGTAAAAATATAGATACCTTATTCTATTTACACGTATCGATCCCGCGACCTTCACCTAATGGTATAATTCAAATCAGGCAAAGGGTTATTTTACCCAATTTTACCTACTGATTAAAAATATATTCTAATGCATTTTTAACAAGTTCCGAGGCAAATGATTCGTGAATCACCATTATTAAGGTATTCATGGATATCATCAATCAAATACTAATATGGCCGAATACCACCCTAGTAACGAAAAAAGGATACATATATAAGATAGATACTTATAAAATCGATAGTATTTGTCTCTATAGTAGTTTATTTTTTATTTTCACGCTGTATCTCGCATATAGCAAGATAGATAAAGGGAACCTTGTGTTAAGATATTCCGTTTCCGACTCTGAATGTGTCTCATATAGCAAAGTAGACAAAGGGAACCTGGTGTTAAGATATTCCGTTCTCGATTCTGAAGGTCTCTCTGAAAGTTTGTATGGAAGTAAACGACCACGACGGTTGTGGTTTCGATTCCCACACACAGGAAAATGAAATATTTTCATTTCTACGTTCTGGTATGAAAACAAAACGCGGCATTATGTTCTGTTGTGTTCTGTCACTCACGCAAGTTCTTCAAAATTGGGCGAAAAACAAGGAATGAGTACATCGTTTAACTCTGAACACTAGATCCCTCTTCCTACCTCGATATGCGGGAAAACGTAAGACTGTTGAGAATATTTGAAGAAAATACGAGTTAAATGTCGAAATACATACCCACCTTTTCTAATGAAAAAAAAAACCAGTTATGTTCAAATATATAGTGAATTAGGGCGGAAAGCACAGTATAGAGTGATTTGACACTACAAGGTAGGTGCCTACCTCGCTATATATAGTTTAGAAGAAAAAACAAAATCGAAGTGGAGTGCTAAAACTCGTATAAAACAAACGACACAAACGCGAACGCTTATTATTTAAGACGCCTCATACATTCTATTGTTATAAGTCATTGTTTTTAAATCACCAGGTGTGCTTTGCGGGTTCACCGATATGAGTACTAATGTAGGGTACCTAGGGCATTTGAAATTCTTATATTTATTGCTGAATATCATTTTAATATTAATGCAAATATTTTTAGCTTTCACGCTGTATCCCGCATATAACACGGTAGCCAGAGGTAAGGTAGTGCTAAAACACTCCGTTCCCAACGCACTGCTCACTTTTCTAGATATTGCGTGTTGAGTGGAAGAGTCAAAACCGCACTTTGTCTTGTTACCAGAACGAGGAAATGAGAATAACACATTTCTCCGAGTGGGAATTGAATCCACAGCTGTCGCGCGGTAATCAGATACTGTTCCACTATGCCGCGAAATCATTTAAGTTTAAGATTAGAGGAAAAACTTAAAGATTGATACTCTTCCCAGTTAAGCTGTAAAGTCTGATGTTTGCTTGCCTTTTTTGTAAATTTTTAATCACATATGATATAATGCGTAGAACGACCGCTACTTTCTCAACACTCTATTTAAGCGGACCGTAACCTACTTTTAACCACGTTTACTGTAACCAGAAGGTACTAAATGAAAAATAAGATATAAGAAAATTAATTTGAATAAACTCTCGCAAAAAAAATCTGATTATCGTCCACTTTGGTCTTATGTCAAAAAAAAATACTATGAAACATAACCTATTACTTAACTGTAACCATTAAGACGCAACCCGGCGTTGTGTTACGCCGCTCAACATTCAGTTATTCCACTTAGTGTAATCCGCTTTCATATCATTTTGTCTACCAATACGTTAATACCAATTAAACTAATGTGTTTGCTTAATAGATGTTTAATGGACCTTGTTTTCTAATATTATTAGCGGCGGTTATTGATGATATTGAAATTGACTTAGAATATCTACTATTTAATCCAATCGATTACATAAGTGGCAAAAATAGAAGCCGTAATGAGCCAAACGTGGCGTTTAGTTACGCCATTCAACACGCAATGCCCCCAAATAATTAGGCGAAAAGTGAGGAACGGAAATGTCTTAATAAAAACGGAGCGTCGGGCACCTGGTTTCTAGGTTCCCTTTGCCTACCCTTCTATATGCGGGATACAGCGTGACGCTGAGAAATAGAAAAAATAAAAGAATAGTATTTCATAGTATTTCATAGCGGCACCGCGTCTGACTGTACTGTGCGCGAAAGTTGTGGGTTCGACTTTTACTCGCGGGAATTAATTATTTTTGTTTCTTCGCTCTGGTAAAAAGACAAAACATGGCTTTGAGTTCCGACACTCAACACAATGTTTCGAAAATTGGATAACAAGTGGGGGAACGGTGTATGTTAAGACGAATTCCTGTGTTAGAACTGTGTTCTTTGCTTTCATATAGTTTTTTTTATTGTACACTTAAAACAAATTTTGATGTGATTTAAAAATCATTTATTACCAAATTATTCACAATACAGATTAACAACATTTAAACATTGACAAACACACACTATCCAATCAAACTGAAATAAAAAAATATACAAAAGAAGAATCAGAATTCCAAAGGAAAACCAACACAAAAAATATCCAACATAACATAAATAAAATCCTCCAATATTTGAATGTAACCCGTTCCCCTAGCCTAATCGCTAATTAATATATCGTCAATTGAACACTCGAGTGCTCGGAAACGTAACAAAATTAATTTCTTCAATCATGTTTTAATAACTCAAATCTGTGAGAGACGGACAATTTATAATTGTTATTTTTTATTATATAATGTTATTATATAATGATGGGAAGTAACTCTTTGGTTACTTATAAGTTTTTCTTTAACCTGGGGATCTAGTGTTATGACACTCTGTTCATGACGCACTTTCGTACCCGAAACCTTGAGGTTTTGCGTGTCGAATGGTGGAACCCGGTGTTACCGGAGAGATGAAATGTAAATATTAAATATTTCATTATGGTTTTTTCTTAATATATTTTTTCTGATATTTATATCAGAAATGTTAAGGATGTAAAATCTAGATACCTATATCGGTTTTGGTTTCGGTAACGTTTGTAAATTTATTTCGGATTATCCTGCTAACCTTTTGCATAATCTGTTATTGATAGTTTTGATATTTTTATTAAACATTACTTTCTTTTGGAAGAGCCAAGAACCATAAACCATAAATGGAAGAATAATTCGCGGATTCTAGACTTTCTTAGAACAAATTTTCACGTGTATTCTAAAATAATCCTTTATTAACCAAAGGTTTTCTGGAACATATCGCTTGAAACAATAACGGCTCTATTGATCATTTATAAGTGTACTAGTTTCGTTTGTGCGTCCGTCCGTCTGTCAGTTACTCAATGATTTTTATATCGAAAAAACATCTCAATTAGAGAATCAAACCCACAACCTATAACATTTTCACCAAGACAACTCAACCACAACCATAAAACAAAAAGCAACAGAAGAATTTAAATTAAGTTTCCTGTGTAAACCCGACATTTTCATTTTCGTTCGTATTTTAGTCAGTGTTTTGTAAAATTCGCCCCCTTGAGCCGAATAATACATTCAGATCAGGTGAGTTACATAGAGCGGTCCCCTAAAAACGATGGAATAATACGTTTTTTTTAACTCCACACTGTATCCCGCATATAAAAGGATAGGCAGACGGACCAATTGCTAAGACATTCTGTTCTTCACACATCACCCAATTTTCGAGACATTGAGCATTGAGTGGTGGAACTCAACGTCGAGAGTTGTCTCTTGTTACCAAGGTGAAGAAATGAAAATGTTAAATATTTTATTTTCATGAGTGAAAATGAAACCCACAACCGTCGCGTATACTACTACTACTTTACTCGAGCCAAATAATACATTCAGGTCAGGTGCAACGCAATGAAATAATATGATTGAGTTTCATTTTCCGAATCCTTAATGAACCAGCTTCATTTACACAACCTCTTAGCGGTTGAGGTCGCGGTGACGCTGTGGGTGGGTTTTTTGCTTCACGATGAATCCGGCATATGGCTGGGAAGGCACAGGGAACCTAGTGTTAAGATTTACAAAACACTGTTAACGACGCAACGCCACATTTTCGAAACATGTATTGAGTACCAGCACTTTACGACGCATCTATATAGCTTCCATCTTGATACTAGGTTCTCTCTGCCTATCCTGCAATACATGGGATTATGCGTAAAGCAAAAAACAATAATTTTCCCTCAAATAATCCAAACTATTGTTCTTTAAAACCCCGAAATTGCCAATTTTCTGCGAAATTGGGGAATTACCAAACATTAAAAACTCTCTGTCATTCGATTACAGATTTTATTACCATAGCGTGAAAGACTAAAATTCACCGTGTTAATGTACATTAGTCAATTAATTAACAACCCTTCAATGAAGGGCTGCATTCGAGAATTAATATTTCACATTTTGTATTACACGTATAATATTTTAATGCCGACGTGACGCAATGGGATAGCGTCACACTGACAACGCGATGGTTGCGGGTTCGATTCCTACTCGGAGGAATGATTTTAATTAAGTGGTGATTTCCCTTGTCTGCTTCGTGTTCTGTTACATAATATGTAAAGGCTCGATGGGTGGAAAGGATGATCGGAGTGTCATGGGCCGTAATACCTAGATGGAGTAGGTTACACTTGGAAAAATAAAAACATTTTTTAAGCTTCACGCTTAACCCCGCACAAAGCAGGGTAGGCTCGGAACCTTGTATTAAGATACTCCATTCCTATTAAGACATTTTTGTACCCCATTTTACGCCGTATTCAAGACTTTGCGTGTTGAGCGGGGGAATTCAACGCCACGTTTTGCTTCGTTGCCAGAGCGCAGAATAAATATATGAAATATTTCATTCCAGCGAGTGCTAATCGAACCCACAACCGTTTCGTTTTCAGTGGCACGCTGGTGCCCCTGCACCACACGGCGGCCGGAGATTTATATTATTTTACATAACATAAAAATAACTCAATGCTCAGCAACTAATAATAAACCTGGCAACTTCCCTAACAATAAAGTCAACAATTTTAAGAAAAAATAAAATTATAGAGAATAGAATTAAATAACATTTAAAACTAAGCGTACATATCAAAACCTAAAGCAACTGAAGTGTAGCGTGAACGTTTTCCGTATTTTTTGATGTTACAAGTAATACAAGTAAAATAACAACAAAAAATTGGTCAAGTGCGAGTAGGACTCGGCCACCGAGGGTTCTGCATCAATTTAACTAAAGTAGGTCCAACAGTAAGTATAAGATATAAAAGTTGACATACTTAAGCCTTCGGATTTTTTCATTTGTACTGTAAGCTCTCACTTTTTGCCAAATGTAGGTATAGGTTACGATTACGCGACCAATTTAAAAAGACTTAAACGAATTTTTAATTCGTTGCGAAGGTATGTATTTTTCGTGTGCTCCAAGGGATTGTAGACCTGGATAGTCGATGTTAATTTCAGCTTGATACGTCGACACGATCTTAAGATGACAGGAAATTGTCTTGACAAATAGATAAGCATACATAGGTATAAAAAAGTGTTTCTATAAGGGTTTCATTCTTTCTATGTTGAGGTACGGAACCCCAAACACCACAGATTTTGATCTTTTCGGTTGATTCTCAAAGATTATAGGATCCCGGTAAGCTGTTTACATCGGAAATTGGGGAAAAAAATGTATGAAGCATTTGTATATAAAAATATCCGCTGTTCAGAACTTTGTTATTTTGTTTATCTGCCTACATTGATATTGCAAAGAAGATTAGATTTTTTTATTAAGTGATTCTAAATTTATAACGTCAAAACTGTTTGAGCGTCAAATATTATAGTACGAACTGGTTTATACTAAAAAATTAAACACAATCTGAAGACAATACAACGTATTCATGACAAAAATAACAAGAAAATCTTTTAAAGCATATTTACAATATTTTATGACATATTTTTATTAAAATAGTGTATTGTAATATATACTCGTATAGGTAGAGAATAAGGCAAAGAGAGATAAGGTAGAGAACGTACAATCGTGAAATATAAAAATATCAAAAATAATATTATTGATATATATTGCCGGGCCCTTCGTGGTACAATAGCACAGGGTCTCACTATAAACGGGACCGTTGTGAGTTCGATTCCTGCTCGGAGGAATTATATTCATTTTCTTCCTCTGATAACAAAACAAAACACATCTTTGAGTTCCGCCATTCAGCAAGCAATGTCTCAAAAATTGGGCAGTGCGTGGGTAAAGGAATGTTTTAATATTCTCCACTACCTCCACCTCCGACTACCATGCAATATGCGGGATACAGTGTGAAACCTTAACAAAAGAAAATGTGTATACTAAGTAACGCCAATACAAATAAACATATGATATATAATATAAGTACATATATTCTAAGAAAATCCAGAAAGCCCAAACAACCCGAGCCCAAAAACGAAACGTAACGTAATACTTAACGTAAATTAAAACTGCTTTCCAAAACACCTAATTAATAGATGCTAATGCTTCAAAACACTTCAGCAAGCTCTGTTTTTCTCTGTTTATTTCTATTAAATTCGAGTGGATATGTTTTTAAGTGAAAATAGGATATAAAAAAAAAATATTTTATTAAAAAACCAGCATCACGCAGTATCCCGCATGTAGCAGGGTAGGCAGGGGCAACCTTAGTGCTAAGTCACTCCACTCTCCATTTTCCACTCAATTGCTCCAATATCACGTTCTGTTTCGCTATAACCATACTTTTTTAATATCACGGTGTTCCTCCGCATACATAAGCCTCAATTATAATAATGTAAATCCACTTGGTTATGTTTTCGATTTGTTATTAATCTTTTTAATTATTTTTTAAAATCTACCACCACGGTCACCCTACAATCCAACATGGCGTCATGTTTACGTCATTAGAAAATCGGGAATTAGGTGGGAACCTCCACTCTCTACCTGTTTGCCAGACATGTACCTACTTTGTTTTTTACATTTTACCGATGAAAATCTCGAATAAGTGAACATTAATTATCGATTCGGATATACGATATGGTATGGTGGGATATGTATGTTTGTTTGATTTTAAACCTGTTGCAAATAGTTTAATTTTATTCTATATATAATTAGTTCATACCTATATTAATTTATATACATCAGTTCTAACACGCTAATCTCATAATATTTTTGTGTGGGATTGGATTTTATGAACATCGAGTAATGCTTTGAAGCCATTAGATTCCTTTTGGAGAGGCCTATGTCCAGCAACGGATGAGAACAGGCTGATGGTGATGATGATGGTAGTTTCACGCAAGATAGGTCTGTCACTGTCATTTACAAATGTTTTACTTGGTTTCTATTATGTACGCATTTCGTGCAATAAAAACTTTATACATTATTTGTAGTGTTGATTAAGTACTCCTAACGAAAATACAATATTAATATGAAAATATAATAAATCATTGTAATTTTTAATTAATATTGTAAGTTTCAGTTCATATCAATCTTTAATTAAGGCTAAAGCAGACCTTGCTTTCTTTTATAAAATACAAATTAGGAGAAAAAAAAAAGAAAAAGTATTTTTTTACATACATACATATCAATAAACCACGTAAACCAATCACATCACAAAATCTCCAAAAATAAAAAGAACAACATTTTCACATCCCTAGCAACGACCGCATCACAAAATATATTGATAGCCCGCAACTATGAAGAGGGTAAGGAAGGTATCGCACCTATCGTATAACATAACATAATATACTTACGTATAACATTCATTTGACAGGTACACAATGTAATTGTCGCGTGACAGCAGGGAATGTTGGAATAGTAATATTGTGACTTCGTCGGGGCTTTTTTTATATGGAAACGCCTTTACAGCTCAGCAGTCGGGCAGCTTGGGTGTTTGACATAAGAACATGGGTGCGTATCCGACTGGTGTAAAGTTTGAAATTGGGTCTCTATAGAAAAAATATCCCTATCAGAGCGCTGTGCCAAATCGAACGTGATAAAAGTGAATTTAAATGTTGATTATATTCATAATATTAGTCAAATTGGACGAGCAGCGGCGTTGTGTTCCGCCACTCAATAAACAACACAATGTTTTTAAGCGACTTATTTTATATCACATGTTAAGTGACCAAACTCAAATCTCTCAAAACTTTGCCATTTTGAAATATCTACAATTCCTTGTACAGCTTAACGTAAAGCATAATTTAATAAGACAAAGACAAAGCGAAGCAAGGATATCCTATAATCCATCTAAAATGAATTATGTCTTTTTTTTATCTTTAACTTCATGTTATATCCCTAGTGGGGTAGCCAGAGAGAACGGAGTGCCAACGCTCTCTCTCTGCTTTCTTCCACTGTCATCAACCTATTCACACATACTGTCCGAGGGGTCCATAAAATGTTTACGTGACTTTCTTTCAGTCAGTGAGTTCCCAAAAATCTACCAAAGTCTCCTCTGCCTCTCTTACTACTCACTCTTACTTCATAACTCATTTTTTCCATTCATTAGTTAACGTCTCTCAACGTTTCCAAACGATGTGGACAAGTTCTTCTTCATTCTCACCGATACATACTCGCTAGTATCTGTCACTCTATGTATCTATCTATTTATTGTGAATTCGATAAATATATCTCTAGAAGCCAATATGTGAAGAACAAAATGTTTTTATTCAACATATCTTTTTCCTACGCATCACGTAAATGATATTGATATATATTACTTAATATCAATAACAATAACGGTAAACACACACACATACACATATTTACGTATGAAATCATGCAAAAAATATACAAAAAAAATATACACTTTTGTTATACTAATACAACCCCTACACTCGCATTCGGTCACCGACTTGGAAAATGACAGGTGACGGCTTCCCAGCAGTGTTTGGGGGACGCGAGTTTATTTGACGTTTCGTACTTAATAATCATTATTGTGTGTAATATTAATAGAATTTAACTTTATTATTTTGGTTTTGGTCGTTACTAATATGAAGATGGTCGCCGGTTCAACTTCTATCTGTGGCTTTGCACAGGTGGTTAAATGAACATTCTAATTGTCTAATGTGACCCTTACGGCAGTTAAAGTGGGTGACATTGAAATGATTAACGTGATGTAATATAGCCTTAAGTCCACTAGAGAAAATGATATATTTTCATTTAATTGCTCTGCTAACGAGGCAAAGCGCGGCGTTGAGTTCCGCCGCTCAAAACCCAAGATCCCGAGAATTCAGCGAAATGTCTCTGCATACCCTGCTATATGTGACTTACAACGTGAAACTAAATAAAAAAATATGTTAAAAACCCTTAGTTAAGCAGTTTTCTTCAAAACACACAGGATTGCTACGTACCCAAAACCTACTAAATAAAAAAGTACCATTTAGATAGGTATATAAAAGAAAAAGCACGAAAAGACAAAGAAAAAAAAATCTCTTATCAAGAGATATGTCGTAACATATGTACTACCAGTAGATTTAGATAACGGCACCCCACTCACAGTTGTAGCGTCAATTCAATTACACTACACTATGTTAAAATTGTATACACATTTGTTTCAGCTCGTGATAAGAAAAAAAAGTGTAAAAAATATAAAAAAAATAGCATTTCATAGCAGGGTATGCAAGGGGAACCTAGTGTGGGAATCTAGTGTTAAGACACTGCGTCCTCTATTTTTTGCCGAACGGCGTTGCGTGTCTAGTGGCGGAATTGATTTCGGCACTTTTCAAACAGATGTTAAATATTTCATTTCTGCGAGTGGAAATCGAACCTACAACCTGTCGCATTTACAGTCGCACTCTTGTGCCCCTAATCAACGACTGTCCTCAATAATTCTTAAATGTTATATGCCAATAAAAACTATTTGCGTTATAACACATCTCAGAAAAAAAGCTCTTAGAATATGAAGCGCTAATAAAACGTAAATTTAAGGAAACACATCAAAATTTAAGGAAATATAATAAAAACTACCTAAAAAAAATACCAATGCGATGGATGGGACTTACTCGTATTTATTTCATAACAAATCAGAAATACTGTGAAGTTTGACTAATCACTAAAACCTTTTCCAATTCAAAATAATCAAAAGTAAAAAACTAAATAAAAAAAAACGTAACATATTACAATACAATTTAGTGTAAAACAATCACCGATAGCGATCTAAACGTGGGGGCTCATTAGACACACAGTTTCTAAACAAAAGCCTACAAAAACTCGGTAATCACCGATGGGAGATAGCGCCCCCCTTGCGCGATCGACCATTTCATACTCTACCTACAATGTACACTTCACTGAATGAAATCCATAATAACTTTGGCACAGCGTCGGATTGTAAACGCGACGGTTATGGGTTCGGTTCCCACTCGAAGGAATGAATCAGTTTTATTTTCTTTGCTCTCGTAACAACTGGCAATGTTTTGAAAAGTATGCGTGTTACAAAGTGAAGTTAAAAACAAAAAAACAGTTTTCACGCATCTTGTGCTGCTTGAGAATATCGTAAGAGAGTATCTTAGTAATGAGACATTTCATTGTCCACTTTTCACATAAAACTATCCAGATATCTCGCATTAGGATTACGTCGCCTAACGCTGCCGTCTATTCAAATATCTATAAAAATCACGATCAGTAACTTTAAACCTAAACATATAAGATATCCGTCCTATCCGCTGCCGGGATACAAATGTAAACTTTGCACATCATCCTGCCCATCTCAATAACTAGCAAAGGACAGCAGTGACGTGGGACAGTATTAAGCAATTGTAAATGTCAAATACAATTTGTGGTGTAATTTAAATATACTTTCTGGTACGAAGAAGCAATTTGAATGTGGGAGATAGTCGTTCTTGTGCTTCTGAGCCACGGCTGGTCTCCAGTCACTAAATATCAGAAGAATTTTATACACATAGGTATATATATAGATAGATTTTTAATTAAAGATGAAATTCGACATGTTTTAAAGGAAACTATTTCAAAATACATTCGTATGTAACGTTGAACTCTATAGTCAGCCATTCACTATAGGTTGTGAGTTTACATTATTCCCAGAGTACAAATGTTGTGAGTGCTCTAGTTTTACCTGATGTATTGCAACGGAAAGTAATTTTAAAGTGCAAATCACATTACATAGTAAATTTGTTATTTGGTCGGGTTGGTTCGAGTGTGGAATTCAGTCTCATAGAAAATAACACTAAAAAACAATGAAACAGCACACGCACAATGAAAGTAACCTTACCCAAAGTAATATCAAATGCTATGGTATGGTGATTTGCAAAAAAATTCTGTTCAATATTTAGAACTTCAATATAATAAAGTTGAAAAGAACCTTCAGACGCTGTAAAATGGAGAATAAAAAAGAAAGTGCAGCATAGGATTCCGTCACTCACGGTTAAAAAAGGACAACGGCCAAAGGAGTGTTTTAACACTAGATTTCCTAATATTGTGTAAAGCCAAAAAAATATTAGACATACACATATGTATGAACAATTTAAATTAGCCATACAAACGACCCCCCATTGAGTTACTTAGATCATACGTATTTATTGACGTGTGTGAATATTGAGGGGAAGGAAGATCTCCAACAATCTTAGTTGACAGTTAGTAATCAAATAAGACGATTTATTTATTACTGTAGCCCATATAGAAGAAAAAGTAGGTATATTCCCATTCCGATAAACTATTCTATGTTAGGTACAATTTATATTATTTAAATCAAAATATGTTTATGTTAATAGTTCTAAATGGTTATCGATGTCACCTACTACTATGTACGCACAATGTCTCTAATATTGAGCGGTTCGTGGGTAATGGAGTGTCTTGTCACTAGGGTCCCTCTGCCTACCCTGCTATACGTGGCGCGAAGCGAAGCTAAACAAAACAAAAATAAAGAAAAACAATCCCATAACCCTAAAAAAGGGCCAAAATTTTCTACCAAACGTAAAACTGATTTAAATAGAATACAATTGAAAATCTAATTTCCATTTAAGGGGTGGGCTATAAATATAAAATAAACAAAACGGGCCACTATATAAAATAAATTGGCATTAATACGTACGTAATTGTGTCTGAGGTTGGGAACACCTGCCTCCTACAGCAACTGAACGTCTTGATACTTTATGGAATGATTAATATTCGTTTGAAAACGGTACGCTTTAGGGAATGGTCAAAATTGTATGTATATATTAGAACTAGTCGTCGCCGTCAAGTTTGTTTCCTTAGACGAAAACAAAAAATAGAAAATTATACTTCTTCTCATTTCCGCAGGGATTTCGAGAAATCCTCTCTATCTTCTCCCACCTGCCTGCAGTAATCTGACTAGATGTAAAGTTTCAACTTTGTAGCTCCAGTAATGTCGTCTGTGCGTTGTCTGATAGCCAATAGGAAACGGAAGTTACATATTTATAATTTAATATACAGATTGGCAAAAAAAATATGTTTCGTTATTTACTTGGATAGTAATAAAACACATATTATATTTATAGTATGAATTTATAAGAGTAAATTCACACATTCACAGTAACAGTTTAGTGAATGACGTACGTACGATGTAGTGACGTACGCACATCGTTTAAGCAAATAAATAAATATTTTTCCATAATTATACAAGGTTTTTTTATTACGAAGTATATGTATTTTAGTTAGTAAAAACTCAGCCACCTGGCTCCCTTTATTTCTACGCTCATAGGTATATATTGCTATTGCATACATATGTACAACTGATATTAAATATTTGTTATATCAAAGAAATTATCATTTACGTACAGATGCTAATATGCTGACGTATCCATTTTAAATAATTTATGAATATATTGTGTATGTAGTTTATTGTGAATTCACAAAGTCACAAGATTCACAAGTTACATTTCATTTTATAAAAAATGATATTCCAAACCTAACCTAACATAACTTACAGGAAACATATATTGTATATCTAATAAAATCCAAGAAAACATAACTAAAACGCCATCTGTATTCAAACCCGCTTCCTCCACAAGTTATCCTTCCAAAGCTTAAAATCTATACAAATGTCTGTCCGTGGCTCCCGCGGGCGTATAACAAATGACAGAACTACAAGTATCAAGACTATAGGGAGAGCAGGTGTTTTAAAGAGACGTTTTTCTTCTCCTAAGCCTTAGTAGCGTCTTTATCGATGTTTAGAGACAAATTCTATTTGTATAAAAGTGTCTTTTTTTAGCTTCATATTTGCGCACGTAGCAGGGTAATTAAAGAGACCTAAATGTTAAGACACCGTTCATAATTTTTCGCTTAATTTTCTAAACGTTGCTTGTTGGGTGGTGGAACTCAACGCTGCGTTTTGTCTTGTTTCCAAAAGATTATTTTCATATACCGTTCAAAAATTCAAGAACGCTAAAGAAATTTACAATAACCATAACATTTATTTAAACGTTCTTTTCTCTAGGGTCTTTCCTATATTAACTACACCAATTAAATTACATTAAAATTATGTAAGTTCTCATTTACTAATTTCATATAGGTTATACCTACGTAGAAAAACTAATTCTTTAAATAATATTAAGCTTCAAATAACTAACAGTAATAAATCGTGAAAAATTACAAGTATCAAGACAATAGAGAGAGCAGGTGTGTTAAGCAGACGTTCTTCTTTTTCTAAGCCCTAGTCGCCCATTTAGCGATGTTTAGAAACAAATTAGATTTACATAAGTTAATTTTAAAATATTAAAATAATATTCGAAACTACTTTCTCCGTGCAAAAAAAGAAACAAAGATCAAGTGTACGTTTTCGATATTTAAAATTATAAGCAACACTTAGGAAACAAAAATTCTTTTTTTAGAAAACGTATAAAATTATTTAAGGATATGCAGAGTCAGCTTAGCTGATCGAATCCGTAATGAAGAGATACACAGAATGGCAGGTACTAGCGAGGATGTCGCGGTGAGAATGAAGAAAAACGTGCTCAGCTGGTTTGGGCACGTCGAACGATTCAGTGATGAAAGAATGACAAAAAAGATTTATGATGAAAAAGTGAGTGTTAAGAGTGGTAGTGGGAGACCTTGGTTGACCTTCGAAAACACAGCATCAAAGATACTGGAGGAAGGTCACGTAAAAAGTACGAGGACCCATCGGAGGGCATGTATGAAGAGGTTGATGACAGTGGACGAGGCGGAAGAGGTATCTAGAGACCATAGCGTTAGGCGCTCCGTTCTTTCTGGCTACCTCGCTAGGGATAAAGCTTGAAGTAAGTAAGTCAGTAAATAAAATACGTAGCGGGATTGGATCCCGCGCCTCTTGCTAACCGTCCGAGCCCTCTGAATACTAAGCCATATGTTCTCATCAAACTATGTCGAAATTCTTATTCCCTTGTTACA
Source organism: Heliconius erato x Heliconius himera (assembly GCA_013421005.1). Lineage (NCBI taxonomy): Eukaryota > Metazoa > Arthropoda > Insecta > Lepidoptera > Nymphalidae > Heliconius > Heliconius erato x Heliconius himera. Next base: position 5,882 of record JAATLQ010033432.1, on the reverse strand, counting down.
ACTTATTTATATTGTTGGCGTTGTAAAGTTTGATGAGGAGAACGTATGGCTTAAAATCAACTTTCCTAAACTACCGGACTTATCCATAATAGTAATTTGGTCTGTGCGTTATCACTCGGAGACTCAGAAACGCAAGAGTTTTATATATTAACATAGATTGGAAGAATCCTTAAATAACCAACCAAATGGGTTCTTTGAAATTAAGTTACTCATAACAATAATATTTGGACAAACTTTTCAATGTTATTTGATCTTCATTCTAGACGATATTTCTTTTTATTTTTGTTAGACAACCTATATCTTATGTATTTATATATTAAAGCAGTACGTGTATTAAGTTAACCTTTCTTAAAGGTCATATAATATGTACATTTTTTTACAGTTAAAAAGTCCGTTTCCAATTTTCCACCCGCATTCGAGACATTGCGTGTTGAGTGTCTACTGCTGCAAAAAAAGGTACATAACCTTAATATTAACATTCCTCCGAATAGGAATCGAACCCGCAATCGTTGCGCTTACAGTCACTGATACTGTACCCACTGCGGCAACTTATGGGTTACGCATCTTATTCGGGGGACTGAAATACTTAATGTTTTCATTTCATCGCTCTGATATCTGATCTGAGGCTCAGCGCGAAATTGAGTTCCGCCACTCAACATACAATGCCTCAAAAATTCAACGGAAAGTCTTAACGCTAGGTTCCCAAGTTCCCTCTGCCTACCCTGCTGTGCGGGAAAAAGTGTGAAGCTGTTTACTTATTACTTATTCTATATTTCTTGCCCTACATCGTAATACCGTCAAGTACGTACCTGAAAAAACATACAAAAACCTTATTAAAATTATATATAAAAAAGCACAAGCACGCAACTGTAAATACGACAATTTGTGATTTCGATTTACACTCGGTCGAGTAACGCGGCAAAGCGCAGCGTTGAATTCCGCCACTCAACACACAAAATCTCTCCTGAATTTGGAGGAAAGTGGAGAACGGAAGTGTCTTAATAATAACGCAGTGTCGTAACACTAGGTTTCTCTGCCTACCCTGCTATATGTGGGACACAGCGTGAAGTTAAAAAAATGAAATAAAAAAAATGTAGCAGTGTGAAATCAAAAACATGATGCATTATATGATAACGCCGCCGTAAACGCTATTCAATTATTATTCTTATAAAGAGTGTAACTTCTTTGTCATTATACCGAGTGAAGCGGACGAATCAACAGACGGACAAAACACTGCATTCACAAATATAAATACTACCCTCAGTAAAACTCAAATTCAAAACCATCTTCTCATTTAAAAAAAACCCTTTATTTCCCCATAACAATCCCCAAAAAAGTATAACATAAAATTTTCACTTTACACCCATAATACCACTGACTGGTCGTTTCTGGCACCTACTGGCTCTAAGCCACTTTCTTATCAGCGTAATAAAATTTTGTGAAAACCAAGTGGCGGGGGAGGGCGGGGGCGGTTAGCGCTATCTATACCTTTAAAGTAAAATACGACCCGTTCGGGTGACCCCGGCTGTGTGGAATACTGTGTCTTTTTATTATTTTTATATTTACCTACTTTGATTTTTATCGGTTAGGCTGGCGGTACAGTGGTCGGTAATTTCGTTGGTGTTTGGTGAGTGTCGCAGGTTTGACGGGTCACATATGGTTATTTTCCTTTGAGTGTTAGTTAGAGACCAATGTCTCGGAAAAGCAAACGTTGTCTATGGAACAAGTGTCTTAATACTCTGTTTCCTCTGCCTACCCTGTTATATGTGGTATACATAGGCCAAGAAAAAATAAATAAAGCCAGTAATTTTTTTTAAGGGTCACGCTGTATCCCACCTAAAGCAGGGTATGCAGAAAGAGCCTAGTGTTAAGACTCCACTCCCCAATTCCGCCGAATTCTAGAGGAATTGCGTGTAGAGTGGCGAAACTATAATACACGCTCTGCCTCGTACCAAAGCAATATTAAATATTTTATTTCCTCGAGTGAGAATCGAATCCACAACTTGTCGCGTTCAAACCACACGCCTGTGCTCCAGAACCACGACCACCTCCTGCCTCCCACTAAACTAATAAATCACAACATAAAATTGAAACCAAAACACTCCAGCAGCTTTTCCCTGGTAAATTCAAATTTATTGACGCAATAGGTTATCTGTACTGTAGAGTGTAGAGCACAGTGTAAGCATACGCGCGTATGACACTCAAAACTCGTCAGTCTACCCGACGAATGAATGGCAGTCAAATTAGTAGGCGTCGACGTGTGTCAGTCTGACGTCCGCCCGATACGCTGATTGCGTTTCGGAGACTGACACAGTGCTGGGTCTGATGAACTCTTAACACTATCCAAATATGATGAGATTGTGATTAATTTATGGAGAAGCGCTTTGGATTTTGCACATTTTATAAGGAAATGGTCCGTGGTCAAATGGACACTTATTATACCTGTGCCACCAAAAGTCGACTTGGTAACGTCGCACAGAGCAGGATAGGCAGAAGGAACCTGTGAACCTAGTGTTAAGATACTCCGATAGCGCTAAGACACTTCCGTTAAAGACAACATGCTGAATGGCGGAACCCAACACAGCACATAATCCAACACGACCGAAGAAACATTAGCACCTACAAATTTTAGTGTACATCTAATTAGCTCACCACAAAGTAAAAGCTCATTCATTTCTATCCTTGTAATGCTGAAAATAATAACAGTAACACCGAGTTCTATTTCATTAGGGAATAAATAACAGACATTACTTATATAATTTATATCATATTTCTTTGTGTTTCTTCGCTTGAGCATCGGTTTTCCGACCTAATTTGGTTTTGCTGAAATATTTTTAGTTTCAAGTACTGAACCAATATAGTTTTATGATATATAACAACTAAGGAGCAAATTTTGATCCAGTTTTTACAACTAGTAGACAGACTCCATAGATTCAAAGGAAATGTTTACATAATGTATAATAATCATTGAAGTAGAGAAGTGTTATATTATATATTTTATGTTTTGTATGAAATTGTTCTGTAGTGTTAGTGTGTAATTAAAAAAAGAGCTTATATACTTAATTTTATAAACTTTAAATAATTTACTACCAGTTTACAGAAGTTGCTGCCATAGACATGATAAGAACCGTCGCAAGAAATTCTACTCTCTCTTTTTATACTGATTTAATAATGGACAAAAGCCATGTAAAAGTATGTGGACCCCTCGAAAGGCATACATATGTGTACCTGTACCTACTCGTATATCGCCATAATCTCCACCTTCAGAAATAATATATAAACAAGTGAACGAAGTGGTATATTTGGGAAACATGTTCATTAGAGATGAGAGATACGAGATGGATGTGGAAAGGCGTTTTGCTGCCGGTAACAGGTTTAGCGGAGCCTTAGATAAATTGATGAGATGGCTAAATGTCAGCTGCGCGTTTGGCCGTACACAATGCAGTGTTGGTACCGACGCTGTTATACGGCAGCGAAACGTGGGTATTGCAGAAGAAGAATGAAAGAAAGACGAATGCCGTGGAGATGCGATTTCTTCGTAGGAAATACGGAGTCAGCGTAGCTGATGGAATCCGCAATGAAGAGGTACACAGAATGGCAGGTACTAGTGAGGATGTTACGGTGATAATGAAGTTTGAAGAGCTCAGCTGGTTTGGCGTCGAACGAATAAGTGACGAAAGAAGATGGAAAAGTGAGTGATAAGAGAGACAGGGGGAGACCTCGGTTGACCTTCGAAAACACGGTATCAAAGATACTCGAGGAAGGTCACGTAAATAGCATGAGGATCCCCGCGAAGGGCATGTATGAAGAGACCGTAGCGTTTGGCCCTCCGTCCTCTCTGACTACCGCGCTAGGGATAAAGCGTGAAGTTTAGTATTATTTTATATAATTGAAGATCAATCTATATTTCCATCTTCGTACTGTCATAATGCGACATTAAAAATCCATTTACAGATGAATATTTGCTGTGCCACGGCAAGTAATCCGCTTGATTATTTCGTTGTACTACCTGTCAACATGATACCTTGACATTTGAAAGACATTTCTTGAAATACAAAATTATCTCAATTATTAACTGTGAATTGAAACCTAGTGGTAAACTCTCTTTTTTCTGCACAAAAAAATTCAGAGCTATACAACATTTTAACCGGTCTTACAGTTCTAACTCAGAATAAAACAATAGTGTGATCCTGAGTTCCTATGATCCTGTGTTGTGACAGGAACCAGCTTCAATATACTGTCTTGTCCTGGTTTTACTTAAATATCGGGATTAGTACCCACAACACACAATATAATATACCTCTACTGGTGTCTTAAATTCTACTCAGGATTCCGAAAGACATATAGGCATAAAACCTCAAGACCTAAGATCCAGTCTAGGTAGGATGGCAACTATAAAAAACCGTAGAAACTAGATTATCCATTCCATCAGGCTTTACAACCCAGCTTTTACTATAATAGATAACTATAAACTTTAAACTTATTTCCAGACTTCGTTCACTTTATTGCGGTCGACTGTCGCACGAACGTTATTTACTCCGATCTGACATGCATATCGCCGGGTCGAATTAGATAAAATTGCATAGTAACTTAGTAATATCTACCCATAATATACGAAATAGCTGCACTTTCCGAATTGTGGCTTAAATTTAATATTTGATTTGAACAGTTGTTAAATATGGAGGTGGCATGTTTATTGCGATTTTTTAGTTTCACGCTCTATCCCGCATATAGGGCATGGTAGACAGATGGACCCTACTGTTAAGATATCAGTCCCCTACGAACCGCCTAATTTTCAGAACATTACGCATCGGCTGGCGTCACTTAACGCAGAGAAATGAACAAGTAGAAATCGAATGAAATGATTATATATATTACATTATAAACATTAGGTCCTTCTAACTATATTGATATGTGCAGGATACAGCCTAAAGGTAAAAAAGTTACAAATATAGTCGGGTATCGAATCTAGTCAATTAAATAATAGGACTATTATATGCAATTGACAGTGCAATAAGAGCTATCGTGATCTAAGATTGTCAGCGATTGAATATTTATGATACGATATCATGATCACTTATCGGTTGGACTTCCGTTTCCTTATTGTAATAGTTGGGTGGCCATAATTGTTTTTATTTTTATAAGAACTCCAATTTAAGTGACAGATGTCTATGTTGCAACGCGCGGCGTTCAGTTCCGCCTCTCGACACGCAATACTTCGAGAATTGGGCGGATAGTCGAAAATAAAAGTGTCTTAATTGGTATATGTGGCTATGTTCCCTCTGCCTATCCTTCTATGTGTGGGATACAGCGTGATGTCAAAAAAAATCTCCGTTTTTCTACTATAGAGGATAAGAAATCCTCTATAGTTTTAATGTTATATTTATCAACACATATAAATATATATTGGTAAAATTGAAACTGCTTGCTGTCTGTTCATGAGATGTATGAGAAAAAATATTATTGGATGTTTTTATCAGCCTTTAATTTTAATTGTTAATAAATATAACTAAAACACAATACTTAAAAATTTTGTCTGTTTGTTTGTGCGTTTGTGCAAGCTAATCTCAGAAGTGAACCGAACCCGACGTGAAGAAACCGATTTTAATGCCGAAAATAAAAAAGGCTCCGTTATTATATATAATTACTAGCGGCCCGCCCACGGCTTCGCCCGCTTAAAATACATGATTATTGATTTAAGCAGAATTGATTGACAACTATAATAAAATAAAATAAATAAATAAATCAGCTTTACGCTGTATCCCGCACACAGCAGGGTAGGCAGAGGGAACCTAGTGTTAAGACACTCCGTTCCCCACTTTCTGCCGAATTCTGGAGGCATTGCGTGTTGAGTGGCAGAACTCAACGCCGCGCTTAACCTC
>JAATLQ010033431.1:49315-67158 GCA_013421005.1 Heliconius erato x Heliconius himera | reverse complement strand
TGGTTGTAACTACGATAGCAATAACTTTTGCTATAATGTTGTCACAATAGAAAATAATAATAAATACCATTCAAAGTAATTGCGTTCATAATTTAATTGTATGTTACTAACCCTGAGTAACGAAAAGACAATATTTTGGGACAAATTTACTTAATTAATATATATTATTTATTAAATGATGTATCAATAAAACTAGTTCCATTTGATATTATGAATATAGTAAAGTAATATAAACATAGCTCTAATCAAATAAAACCATAAACATTCGTAACAAACTACTTTTCAAAAAATAAAGTGACCAATGGGACACGAAAATTTGTATGGGAGCATTTTGAAAAGGTTTTTTGCAACTAACAAAACATATTATTTTTAGCCATATTACACTTAAAATAATACCAAAATGCTTAAATTAATAAATAAATATATCTAAAATGGCAAAATATTTGACTTATCTATAAAATTGTATTTTTAAAACGTATTCAAAGTAGCGGGACAAGAAAAGACTCAAAATGTACACTTTTTCTGATTATGACCCTTATATGAACATACTAGAGGCCGGTCGTGGCGCAGCGGCACGAGGTGTAACTGCAAAACCGACTGGTTGTGGGTTCGATCCCTACTCGAAGAGATGAAATATTTACTTAAATTTATATTTCCATTTCTTTGCTCTGGTGTCGAGGTTAAGCGCGGCGTTGAGTTCTGCCCCTCAACACGCAATGCCTCCAGAATTCGGCAGAAAGTGGGGAACGAAGTGTCTTAACACTAGGTTCCCTCTGCCTACCCTGCTGTGTGCGGGATACAGCGTGAAGCTAATTTAATTTACTTTAATTTTTACTAGAGGCCCATACGCGGCTTCACCTGCATGCCTATAATACTTTTATTGTGCTGGCCGTAAAGAGAGCGTTGAGTTATTTTAATTTTATATTTGCAAGAAGTGCAAAAGAAGTAAAGAAAAATTTAAGTTGAGTTGCGAAAGTCAACGCCGCGCTTTGCCCCGACACCAGAGCGAAGAAATGGAAATATAAATTTAAATAAATATTTCATCTCCTCAAGTGGAGATTGAACCTACAACCAGTCAATTTTGCAGTCACACTTTGTGCCTCTGCGCCACGACTGGCCTCAAAAATGATACATACTATATACTATACTAGCTTCACGCTTTATTCCTAGCAGGGTAGTCAGAGAGAACGGAGCGCCAAATGCTACAGTCTCTACATACCACTCTCGTCTCGTCCACTGTCATCAACCTCTTCATGCTCAACTCCCGACCCTCCGGGGGTCCTCGTGCCTTTTACGTGACTTTCCTCCAGTATCTTTGATATTGTGTTTTCGAAGTTCAACCGAGGTCTCCATCTATCTCTCTTACCACTCACTTTTCCATCATAAATCTATTTTGCCATTCTTTCATCACTCATTCGTTCGACGTGCCCAAACGAGCTGAGCACGTTCATCTTCTTTCTTACTGTGACATCCTCGCTAGTACCTGCCATTCTGTGTACCTCTTCATTGCGGATTCGATCAACTAAGCTGACTCCGCATATCCTACGAAGAGATCGCATCTTCACGGCATTCATCTTACTTTCATTCTTCGTCTTGCCCACTACCTTGTAATACCCACGTTGCACTGCAGTATAACAATGTCGCAGCTGTGCTGACGTTTCCCCGTCTCATTAATGCAGCTAATATCCATTTCGTATTTTCCATCTCTACTGAACATACTTTCCAAATATAATGATAAATATAATATATTATAATATATTATTATGTATGTATGTATATTGTATAAGATAACCAACTACTAGGGTCAATGTTAAGGTCGAAGGGATTAAAAGCGTAATATGTATGGTAATACAGTGCTAAAACTATGTAAGCTACGCGCTTACTTGTTTACAAGATAAGCAGATAATCCTTTTCAACAATGGAGATATAACTAAATAACTTAATGAAATAAATGAAGGTTATTGGTTTTTTTGGGACTGATGTTCCTATTTAATTGTATTTAGAACAGAAACGACAATATCTAGTTTCCGAGATTATTATTGTAAAATAATATCACAAAAAAATGTATTTTCTAAAATACTTCATTAACTCAAAAGGCACTAAACAAATGTATTTAAATATTATTTATTTTTAGCATTTGTGACCCTAATGTCCATTAACTAATTGAGTGGTAGAATAACTTATATTTAAATATAAAACATGTAAATAAAATCTTTTGAAATAGTGATAATTTACAAGGAAATATTATTATTTAATTAAATCAAAATCAATCAGCTTCACGCTGTAACCCGCACACAGCAGAATAGGCAGTGGGAACCTAGTTAAAACAATCTGTTCCCCACATTCCGGAGGCATTGCGTGTTGAGTGGCAGAACTCAACGCTGCGCTTTGTCTCGACACCAGAGCGAATATTATTTAATTAATAATAATATTTCGTTATAATTTCCAAATTATACAACAAAATGTTGCATCTATGATTTTAAAGCAATGTTAGTAAAACTCCTTTTATTTGTAAATACAATATCAAAACATACATTTAACTTTTAGTCTACCAAAATAATATAATGCGAATAATAACAGTCTAATTAAAATATCATACAAAGGTCTAAACCAAAATCATAAAACATTTAATTGTTACAATAGCTATCTGAGACCGTTTGACCCATAGTGTGCCCAGGGCGAGATTAGTTTACCCCATCCACGACCCATTCCACCTTACAGTCACGTAGAAATGTGGCTTTGTCTTGTTAGGCAACGAAAATATAATATTTTTATATAAATGTATGTATATCTACATAGTCGAGGACAAACGCGGCGTTGAGTTCTGCCACTCAACACACAATGCCTCCAGAATTCGGCAGAACGGAGTGTCTTCACATTAGGTTCCCTCTGCCTACTCTGCAGTGTGCGGGATACAGCGTGAAGCTGTTTTTATATCTACATATTTTAACTATAACTTGTATCTAATTGAGAAATTATAAAATATAAAATCAATTAAAAAATAAGCATTTATATGATTGTTGCATCTTTAATTTTATACTTGACAGCTGGTACAGATAAAAAAAAACGTATATATATATATTAAATAGAAACAATACCTAAAGGCTTATTAAAAATACTTTTAAAATATTTAGACTAGTGTTACATATTATATATATAATATAATCGAGCAAATTTTCTAAATATAATTATTCCCTTTTAAACTATATTATATCATCTATTCTATTCTCTATGAATTAACAATATTTCAATATTTTAATCAGAGGCTATTTATATTTTTACTTCTTTGCTCTGGTGTCGAGGCCAAGCGCGGCGTTGAGTTCCTCCACTCCACACGCAATGCCTCCAAAACTCGGCGTAAAGTGGGGAACGGAGTGTCTTAACACTAGGTTCCCTCTGTCTACCCTGCTGTGTGCTTTTTCAAAATATTTTCTACATATTTATATTTACTAAGCCTCTACGTATATAATAGGTAGGTATAAGCTCCGACCACTGTCATCAATTATGTCATTCGTGATCTAACCTAGTGTCCATCTGCGTGCAATTTATAAACGTCAAGCTTGCTCAACACATTTGTCATGCAATAATCGCTTATAATATAAACATTATATAAGGCCTAAAATACTATACACGATGTCTTTATAATAGTGATGAAACTACTATTAATTAGACTGCAGAATAAATCATTATTAATTATATAGTATTAGCCAGGTTTACCTTGCAGTAGTTAATTTTCATTGAATTGATAGATTTAGGTATTTTTTTATGATTTTTTTATCAGCTTCACACTGTATCCCGTAAATAGCAGGGTAGGCAGAGGGAACCTAGGGTTAAGACACTCCGTTCCCCACTTTCTGCCGAATTCTGGAGGCATTGCGTGTTGAGTGGCAGAACTCCACGCCGCGCTTTGCCTTGACACCAGAGTGAAGTCATGGAAATATAAATTTAAGTAAATATTTCATGTCCTCGAGTGGGGATCGAACCCACAACCAGTCGGTTTTATAGTCACACTTTGTGCCCTTACGCCACGACTGGCCTCGAGGTCCTAGGTATTTTTATGTTTTACTTTATTATTTTTAATGAACGTTGAAATCTTAAGACTAAAAGTTCTAAGTTTAGACATATTAAGATTGCCGTGTTGGGGCCGCAGCGTGTGACTGTAAATACGACGGTTTTAAGTTTGATTCCCACTCAGGGGAACGACTTTGTGAATGTCACATATAATAATCTGTAAAGATATTTATTCAAATTTAGTACTCTAAAATTTGTTCTAATAATCTGCCTTCATAACTGAGCCAAAAATCTTTAAGCTTTAACGCATAACTTGCGGTGGAGTCGTGCCGCTGGGAACATAATTTAAAACTTAGTGCGTTACATAACCGCTAGTGGCAGTAACTTTTAGACTGAGAATATATGAGCTAAGGAAAACGAAAAATTTTGTACAAGTTGTAAAAAATTGCAAAAAATATACATTTTATAAGAAAATAGTCGGGCTCACTAAGAAAAATTGTATATCTGATTATATACATCTGATCATGACCATTTTCTACGCTTAAAATAAAAAGAATTAAAATTTTTATTCATCGTTTTGTTTGAGTTCTTCTACGAATCAAAGTCACGAGTTCGGCGAAAAGTGAAAAACCAAAAATGGAGAATGGAGTGTATAACACTTAGTTCTCACAAACTCTCTCGCTTTACCGTATTCCGTATCCGGCCAGAGCATCAGACAAAATAAAAATGCGATAAATAAATATCATTCAGTAAAATCTGCATATAGCAACGAATGAAGAAATAAAATAACTTTCACAACAATACAATACATTGAAATATTTTATTTCTCCTTCCACAATTTGAGTCTCACGTCAATTTCAGACGTAACGCCAAACATTGTAAACATACCTGCGGAATCTCCATACTTAGCTGATGTTTTATTTTCTTTGGAATTTAGCCTCAATTTCTAGTTATCCAGTTTTAAATAAACATCCGGGGATAAGTTTCTCTTTTGGTTTCGTATTTATTAATTAGGCTTTATACTAAACTTATTAAATATCAGCTTCACGCTGTATCCCGCACACAGCAGGGTAGGCAGAGGGAACCTAGTGTTAAGATACTCCGTTCTCCACTTTCTGCCGCATTCTGAATTGCGTGTTGAGTGGCAGAACTCAACGCCGCGCTTTACCTCGACAACAGAGCGAAGAAATGGAAATATTATACTACACTTATAATTATATTAATACAGAGTATAAACTTTGTGCTGGTTAATTATTATTATTTATTTGGCATGTGTCTTAAAGACTCTACAAAGTGTGTATTTAAAAAGATAATCAATAATTAATTTTCATTTCCTCGTTCTGGTAACGAGTCAAATTACTGCGTTGAGTTCCGACATTCAATACGCAGATTATGGCGTAAAGCGGAGAACACAAGTATCCCAATGGGAACAGAATATCTTTACATAAGGTTTCCACTATTGCTGTTCCCTCTGCTATATGCGAGATACAGCGTAATGAAGAAAAATTTTTAAATTCAATGATTAAAGACATTAGAAAGGTAAGTAAAAAAAAAAACGCTTCTTTTATAAAATCAACCTCTTAGGTAGAGATGGCCCTTTTGCTTGATAGTTAATTAATTATTAATATTAAATATGCCTGTGAGAGTCGAGTGCGAACTTGACAAGTACTACTTGATGAAAATTCTACGTTCTTAGACGGTACTACAACTTAAATATTGAATCACTAAACTTGTTTACATAAAAAATATGAAAAAAAAACTAAAGCAGTAAAGTAACTTTTTTATTTTAAGAGCGCCACGCTGTATCCCGCACACAGCAGGGTAGGCAGAGGGAACCTAGAGTTAAGGCATTTCGTTCCCATTTTCCACGGATTCTGGAGGCATGAATGGGATACGGAGTGTCTTAACACTAGGTTTTTCTGCCTACGTGTGTGTGGAATAAAACGTTAAACTGATTTTTTACTTATTACTTATTTTATACTTATAAGATTATTTATAACTTATGTTAGACATGCATATGTTTTAAAGCTATTGCTAGGAAAGTATGAGTAAAAAAATAAGGTAGAGTTTATTTTTTTATTTAGTTGTATGATAGAAGTGTATAAAAATATCAAATATAAATAGTTCTTTACAGCTTCACGCTGTATCCCGCATGTAACAGGGTAGTCAAAGGGAGCATTGAGTTAAAACACTCGGCTCACCACTTTCTACCGAATTTTAGAGGCAATGCATGTTCAGTGGCGGAACTCAACGCCACACTGTGTTACTACACCAAAACAAAAAAATAAAAATATTCAAAAAATAATTTCGTTGTAAATCGAACACACAACCTGTCACGTTTAAAGTCACTCGCTTGTGGCCCTGCGCCACGACTGCTATAAATATTTTTTTATATGAACATTTTTTTAATTAAAGCTCTTTGAAACAGAAAATTAAATATTTGCTTGTAATTTTATATCCTAGACATTTTACCTTCTAATGACGTAAAGGAACATTTTAATAAAATTAAATGGGTAAAGCAACTGATATATTTATACTCCGCCTGAGAATAGCCTTCAAAGTGATCTTTAAATAAATAAAATTAACCCAGGTCTTTCTTGGTCTTTTCTTGTAAGAAAGCCTTAAGTGGTTCCCTACGTTAGACATTTTTTTTACGTTGTATCCCTCACATAGTAGAGTAGGCAAATGTTACTTGGGAACCTAGAGGTAAGGCTCGCCTTACACGGTAAAACACTTCCGTTCCCCATTTTCTACCGAATAACAGCCGAGTAGACATTTTAAACAATGATTTTGTCAGTATTAAATAATTAATAAAAAAATAACTATATAATATTATGATATTATAATTTATGCTGTTAAAATAAAACACTTTGCGTCGACGGCGGCGTTGAGTTCTGCCACTTTATGGTGCTGTGTGTAACTGTAAACGCGACAGCGGTCGATGCCCACTCGAGGAAATGAAATATTTATTTAATTATATATTTTAATTTCTCGGTTCTGGTGTCGAGGCAAAGCGCGACGTTGAGTTCCACCATTAAACACGCAATGACTCCAGAGTCTGACAAAAAATGAAGAACGGGTAGAAATGTACCACTGAAATTATAACCGAATGACCTTATTGCTTATTATATCGTGGCTGTTCAAACATTAATATTCACACTTGGCTTAACAGTCGTAAATAAATATTAAATTGCTTTTAAGCTTTCCTATTAAATAAATATTTTATGCTAAAATACTGATTTAAATAAATAAATATTATTATTCTAAATAATAAATTTTCATTATATTTTTTTAAAATGCTAGTCATAAAACTAATGTGACAGATCGACTCGCTACATAAAAAAAATCAGCATATCAGTCAAGTTGTTGTATAAAAAACGGCATTGAGCTTTAAAAGTATTCGATTTTTACAAATTAATTTTAATATGGGCCTATAGGATTCGATGAAACTGCTCTCCGCATTCGGACAGAAGACGACATATCAAGGCTGATGAGTACAATTATTTTTGCCAATGGACATGTACAGCATCAGAGTTATTGTGGAAGCGTTGCGCGTTTTGAGAGTAAAGGTATCATTTAGGAACACTCGACTGGTAAACATCAAGTGAAACTCTCTCTCCTCCTGGCAATAATCCCGGCGTTTGGCAGAATCTGCCTTCCGGCTCATCATACTCCCCTTTGTATGGTCTTTAACGTCTTTGGTGGTTGGCTCTCATATCCTGCATCCTGGCATCTGACCAACGCTTCTTTTGGCGTCCGGGAGGTCTCACTCTAGGGGCAGACAGGCACTTCTATCTTTGGCTAAGTATACCAGATGGTCAGCATTCGCTGCCTTATAAAAGACACATCAAGAGAAACATCATTCAATAATTAACTACATACTTAAAACACTTACGTTGAGTTATATATTTTTTTCTTTTTTTTCGAATCACGCATTATTATTATCCTATGTATAGCAGGGTAGGCAGATGGAACCTGGGAACCTAATGTCAAGATAGTCTATTCCTATTAATACACTTCTCCGTTCCCTACTTTGAGGCCAGTCGTGGCGCAGAGGCACAAGCGTGCGACTTTAATCACGACAGGTTGTGGGTTCGAATCGGACTCGAGAAAATTAAATATTTAATATTTTCATTTCTTCGCTCTGACAATGAGGCAAAGAGCGGCTTTGAGTCCCGCTATTCAAAACACAATGCTGACTGGCCTCTTAGTTAACTGTATTATTATTTTTTAAATATTATCTTGTGACCGCATGGCATTCGCAAGTAAAACTAAAAGCTAAACATAAACGATCTTAATGTCACCTTAGTAATTAAAAAAACTAAAATCCAAATAGAAAATTCGCAAATATCAAACGAAAGAAAGAAGAAATACGTGGGCGGTACTGTCCATTTTTTACGAAAAACCAAAAACAAAGAAACAAACGTTTCACAGAATAGGTAAGATCAATTTTAAGGATATTTATTTATGGACAATTCCTTGACTTTGGTCGGACGTCATCCAATCATTGTAGGGAATGATGTAATCTGTGAAAGCTGCAATCAAAATGGAATCGAGAGCTCTCAAAAGGGGACTCAATTTCGGTGAGATTAACGGGAAGCGTCAACCCGTCGATGTGTCATTGTAAATCCTATCGATGTGAATTGTTCCTATTCATTTGGAAATAGGCCAGTTGTATTACAAATTTATACTTATCATATTATAAAGGTTAATATTAATACTGTATAAAGATATTATTAATTTAGTAACGTCTCTAATGATTTTTTTTTTGGATTATAATTTTACTGATGTGGTAATGTATAAATCCATAATATTCAATCCATAAGCAATGTCAATAAAAGTTGCCGTTTAAATGGAGTAGAAAATGTACATTGTAATTTTCTATTGCTCCAGATTCCTCTGATTGATAAACAATATCTCAGGTAACAATATTTCGTATAGAACGTTATTTTAACACAATTTATATATTTTAATAGCAGATTAGTAGACTTTTTCACCTTTTTTTTGTAAAATGAAAGAGATTTTTTAGGTTTACGTAATGAAAAGACTTTTCCAATTTAAGAATATATTCAATTAATATAGTGAAGAAATTTGAATATTGAGAATATATAATCTCTATTTAACTATTAACTATCACGATTGTCGTGATAGGTTCTTAAAAAATAACCTAATCAAAAAAAATATTTTAGTTTCATACTGTATCCTGCACATATCAGGGTAGGCAGAAGGAAATTTGGGAATTTATTGCTAAAACCATCTGTTCCCAAAGAGTCAAAGTTTGGAGGCCAATGTCTCCAGACTCTGGTATTTTAACACAATGCTTGTTGAGTGGCGGAATTCAACGCCGCGCTTTACCTCGTTACCGGAGCGAGGAAATGAAATTATCACGAAAATATTAAATATTTCATTTCCTCGTCTGGGCATCGAACTCACAACCTGACGTGTTTACAGTCGCATGCTAGTGCTCCTGCGCCATAACTGGCCTGTAAATTACACAAGCAAATTCAACATTCATCCAACTCACTCAAATAAAATGAAAAGCTAAAACAAATCAAACTATCAATTATAAATATCGCAAAAATATTTTTCACAAAATTACATTTTTATATCAAAAGCAAAATAAGGAAGGAAGACTTTGAATGATAGTATAAAAACTGTAAATGATATTACGCGATAGTGGAGGACGCTGCGAGGATTTACAATACAACCCCGGTAAGCTAATTGGATGCAGGTAACAATGTCGGATGTCGCGTGTACGGCTTGCATAATTTCATTTTTATTAAAGCTTATACATCAAAATGTTGCAATTAATAATTGCATTAAATCAAATCAGCTTCACGCTGTATCCCGCACACAGCAGGATAGGCAGAGGGAAGCTAGTTTTAAAACACTCCGTGCCTCATTTTCCGCCGAGTTCTGGAGGCATTGCATGTTGAGTGGCAGAACTCAACGCCGCGCTTTACCTCGACACCAGAGCTAAGAAATGAAAATATAAATGTAAATAAATTTATTTAATTCCTCGAGTGGGAATAGAACCTATAACCAATCGATTTTACAGTCACACATTGTGGCCCTGTGCCACGACTGGCCTCATTGTCTGTTGCAATTTTTTTATTATAATACATTATGTTCTTGCTGTCTGTCCTTTTTTTTTAGGTTGATAGGGAAATGTACTGTAGAATTAAAAAGATCAACTTTTCTTTTAATATTTGTTTATTTTCTTCGTATATTCATTTTACAACACTTTACCTGTTTGAAGTAGTAAACTTAAGTTTTATAATGAGCAAAAATATTATAAAAAAAAACAGAAATTTTATTATAATATATAAACTTTTTTTAATGAATGTAGGTGTAAGTTCACTCACTTTCGTTTACAAATCAAAATATGATTATATTATTTGTGAAAGATTTTCTTTCTCTGCACTAAAATTAAATCAGTTTTTAGGTAAAAGAGAAAATAATAAAAATCTAAAAACAAGACCCATCAAATTTCTTTAGTATTCAACTTAACCGCATTTACGACGCCTTTGTTTTGTTAAAATAAATACGAAAAGGTAAAGTGAACTCTTATTAACATTATAGGCCTCGAGATTTCCCTATAGGAATTAAGAAAAGACGCAAAATTTTTGGTTCATAATAAAGTCTTGCCGTAAAAAGTTCTTTTTTGATCACATACACATATTAAACGTGAACATATAAATATTTATGAAAAATATAGACGTTTATATTTTTCTGTGTTATTGAACTAAATAATTTTTTTCCCATTCGAAACAAATAAAATATGGTTTTCATTTCAGCTTTACTTTTTATCTTGCATTTAGCAGGGTTGGCAGCTAGCTTAATGTGACGACACTCCGCTTTTCACTTTCGCAATTGTCAGTTGAGTGGCAGAACTCAATGCTGTTTTTTTCTTGATACATTGTCTTATCTAGTGTTAAGACACTCGTTTTTTAATTTTGGGGCCATTGCGTGCTAAGTGGCGGTACTCAATGCTGCGCTTTGCTTCGTTACCACAGATATGAAAATGAAAACATTGAAAAATATTTCAGTCCTCCTAACCCCCGTGCCCCGAACGGCCTCGTATACTTCTTCTGTTAATGTATTTTCTCCAATTTAATATCTCTAGCTTCACGCTGTATCCCGCACACAGTAGGGTAAGCAGAGGGAAGTGTTAAGACACTCCGTTCCCCACTTTCTGCCGAGTTCTGGATTCATTGCGTGTTGAGTGTCAGAACTAAATGCCGCGCTTAGCCTCGACACCAGAGTGAAGAAATGGAAATATAAAGGTAAATAAAATATTTCACTTCCCCTAGTGGGGATCGAACCCATACCCAGTCGGTTTTACAGTCACATTTAGTGTCGCTGCGCCACGAGTATTAATCGTCTCAAAATAAATATAATAGTCACCTTTATCTAAATAGAAATTGTACTTTACTATACATGATTATAATAAATATTTTAGGCATAACTTCAATATTAGGTATGTAGCCTACGAGGCGCGAGGCCTTGGTTATAAAATGACCGACCCGAACGGGCAGAGGACGATGACGTTTATGTCAATTTTCAAACATTTCCGATATATTAGTTAATACTAATGTTTATTTAGTTATTGGCTATTTGTTATTAATTCATATCTATATAGATATGAACGTGTTTCCTTTCTTATCTTTCTTAATTATATAAAACAATTTTTGCGAACAAAAACAAATAAAATCCCAAAAAAAATTAAGGTTTTAATCTAAAATTTATTTTGTAAATAACAGTATGAGTACAAAACCATACAAAAAGAATTATCTATTTTTATAAAATGATCCTATAGTTAAGGAGGGAAAAGCCGCGAGCGCAACGCTTATTACAAAAAGTTAAACATTCGAAATATTAAAAATTATTAGAGAACTTCCAGTACCTTAGAATCTTTTGGCTAAAATATTCTATGATAAATTTCATTACAAGATTGAAGAAACAAATCTCAATAGATTTACAAGACTTATTAATACTGATTGCATTTGAGATTGGGTTAGAAACCGGGCATTATCTTAAAGGTAAGGTTAATGGGTGCAAGCCGAAACGAACGATGTCCATTCATCTTTGTTCAGTAGGGTACAGCTGAGATCCAGAATCCATTGCTTCTATTAAGATTCATAGACTTTTTAGATATATTTTATTTGTTATTAGCACGCTATTTTACTTATTAGGAAAAATCTTTAGTTGCATGTATAATTCCAGGTTAAAAAAACGGATCGGTTACCCACTGAGGGTTCCGTACAAAAATTGGAGATCTCGAGCTTTTTTATAAAATTTCTTTAATCTGATGCCTCACTTGAACATTCAGCACTAGTTTTACTATTCTATTCAGTTTTAGAATAGAATGAGAGTCTCAATCCTGGTCTTGAAAGTGAGTTGCTGAGTATATATAAAGTAAGGAAAAAGGCTTTGCAGCTTGCTATCTCGCTGTTGGCCTGCCAAAGTTATTGTAATTATAAATTGGATAAAATTGTGTGTAGTAGGGAGAATAAATGATTTTTATTTACTCGCTCTGATAACTTGATTTCTTTTAATAAAGCGTGGCATTGAGCAACGCTACGTACCTAACATGCAATGTCTCAAAAAATGGGGCGGAAATCGGAAAACTAAGTTCCCTTTTCCGTTCCCCCACAGCGTGAAGTTCTTCACATTATCTACAGTCAAATATTTTTCATCGATAGTGCTTTGACAGCATTTTTTACGTGATAACATAAAAAATATTTCGGTAGGTAAATATAAGTTTCAAAACCGTAAAAATAAAAATTACGAGTGGCCGCTTTGAGGTTTGCAAGGAAACCACCCGACTTCAACAAAGTTTTAAGAAATTTGATACTTGGATTCTTTAAAATTTTTGTAGCAAAAGAATTTATTTACTTTGGTTTTATATTCTGTTATAAAATGTATTTTTTTAAATTTATATTTATATTAAAAAGTCCGTAGCAAGAAACGCAAGAAAGAACGCGATAAACTGTTGAGAAATATGCATTCATTTTTTACTTTTCTTGTTGATTTTAAATTAAGCGTGAACGAGCAAAGAAGAAAAAAGGTTTTTATATAAAAGCTTATGGTATAAATTATTTTTTTTATACTTTCATTTCATCCAGGGTACCCAGAAAGAATCTGGTAACCTAGTGTTAAGACACCGTTGTAATTAAAAACAAAACAGAATTCCGCCGAATTCTTGAGGCATTTCGTGTTGAGTGGCGGAACTTAACGCCGCGCTTTGCTTCAGTATCAAAGCGGGAAAAAGAATTATTTAAATAGTTAATAAAAATATATAGATATATTCAACTATTTATATTTTTTTATATGCAATATCGGCGGGGGGCTAGTTAAAGGCATTGTAAGTTTCAACATACAAAACCACACTATTCATATATGCTTACAAAATATGTAAATTTCAAATACTGAGTGTGAAACGTAGTTGGCAAGTAGTTGTTGGTACATCTAAATTGTGACATTTAACAGTCTTAGCACAGCCATTTATTTACGTCCTGCTTAAGAGCAGAGCCCTTTCTTGATTGCGGGATTTGGCTGCAGTAATCCACTGAAGTTGCGTTTGTTCCGGAGAAATAAAACTTATTATATACTAAACGTCTCTCATCTCTCTTTTTGTCGTCTTATATATATTTACTTATTGTTTCGTTTGATTGTTTACGAAAAATTTGCAAGGTTTAAAAAGTGGCATGGGTTCGATTTTCGCTACGTTTTTTTTTTATTTTTTATTTTTCTATTGTAAGTATGGAGTAGGGTTCAGACGTGGCGTAGGGAACAACCGTGCGAATGGAACGAAAAAAGAGAAAGAAAAGTGTAAACTCGATAGCTTGTTACGCAGAATCTAATCAGTGAAATAATATAAACCAAACAAATAACATAAAATAATTCATATTAGAACCTAAACTATCTAAGGAAGAAAAATATAAAAGGAAAAAGAAAGAAAGGCATATATAAAAGGAAAAAGACTGCAGAGCGCTATCACTCGCTATGGGGCTGGCAAAGGTATTTTAATTATAAATAGAACTAAATTGTGTGTAACAAGAGTGAATAGTATATATAAAGGAAAGAAAAAGGCTTTGCTTTGCTTTGAAGGAAAATTATTTTTAATAACAAAAGCAGGATTCTGTGTCCGATTTATTGGTTCGTTCGACATATATGTATGTAATAGTCACGTTTGGTCTTCGCTTATTTGGGTAGAAGATTTATAAAAAATATAAATCAACTCTCTTAAGACTTTAAGATTTTTGTATACATAAATCAACTTCACGCTGTATCCCGCACACTGCAGGGTAGGCAGAGGGAACCTAGTGTTAAGACACTCCGTTCCCCACTTTCCCCCAATTTTTGGAGACATTGTGTGTTGAGTGGCAGAACTCAACGCCGCGCTTTCCCCTCGACACCAGAGCTAAGAAATGAAAATATAAATGTAAATAAATCTTTCATCTCCTCTAGTAACCGAATCGGATCGAACCCACAACCAGTCGATTTACAGGCACACTTTGTGCCCCTGCGCCACGCCTTGCCTCAACTCAACAAATTTAAAAAGCTTTACTCTCTTATTAAACAAAATAATATTATCCAATTTGTGTGTATAAACTAAAATATCAGAAACAGCAAACTATGGGTTGTCAACTAACTTGATATTGTAAAATATTATTGATCATACAATTTCAAATTCAGCGTTTTTATCATATAAATTCGCAATACGAATATATATGATAGAAAATATTGTGCTACCGCAAAATTATTCACGTTTCGAAAATCCAGAGATCTCGTTGACGTAAATTACGTTACAAATCGAGCTTTGTCAAACAAAACTGGTATAGGTTTTACCACACTTGATTTCTGTCGGTTGGACCAGATGGGTTTTGGTCCATATGTTTTAATTATATATGTGGATTCTCTAGTTTTTTTTTGGTTATATTGTGTCTTACTTTTCATTTTAAATTTCCATTTCACTCCAGGAATTTAGGATATTTATAATAATAATATTTCAGGATTTTATTAAGCAAACCACGGCGTTAAGTTCTGCCACTCAACACGCAAAGCCTCAAGAATTCTGTGGAATGTGAGGAACGGAGGTGTTTTAATGGGAATGGAATGTATAGCACTAAGTTTCCAGGTTTTCTTTCGTCCGTCGTACTTCTATGTTTTGAGACGTTGCGAGTTGAGTGGTCAAAATTGTACACTGCTATCAGGGAGCAGAAATTAAAATAATTCATTCTCTCGAGGGGGAACCGAATCCTCAATCGTTACGTTTACAGCCAGTTGCAGCCACTTTGTCACAACAACGGTACTAATAGAATTTTCATAATATATGTATTGAAAATTTATTTAATATTTTTATTTTTAAAAGCTTATTTAAATCTATTTTATCTTATTTCAATGATTTTTTTTTATAATTTTAAATATTAGTGATATTCGCCTATTATTCGTACATTAGCCGCTTATGTCAAGGATACAGAAAAATCTTGTTGGTTAAACTAAGAATAAAAGATTGTCGTAGTTATCATTTTCTATAATAAATATTATCAAATGATTACTTTAATACTTATGCCATTATACTAATAATTCAATAATAAACATATATTATACATATTGTAATAGAAAATACTACGAATTTTCGACTTTTCACAAAGTCGAGGAAGGTATGTCCCCGCCTGGTGTTCACAGTTGGTGGTACATCTGACTTTGGGTGAAATATTGCTAGCAAATGCCTTTGAACGTCTATTTTTATGTGGAATTCTTAGAATTTTCTTTTTAAAATACACAATATATGTTTTTTTAAATTTTTTTAGTAAAAAAATCAAATTCTATAAGACGAGCAATGATTTATAGAGATCGATATACATATATTTAGTATTTTTTAAACTTATTTATATATCACTTTCCACTCATTTTAGATTTCGTATGCCGTCGTATGTTTTATGATAAAATTAAAAAGCGATATGCCTATTTAGGCTGAAGTAATAGAAATATTTTATATGAAGTTAAGTAAAATTGAACAGAAAACCGTATTTTGCAGTCGAGAATTTCTCAAGTACGATATGGTACATGAATATAAACTATTTACTGAGTTAAACACTGTATCCTGTATGAGTAGATTAGGCAAAAGTGCCGTGTCAAGTGGCGGAACTCAACGCCGCGCTATGAACTTACAAGAGGGAAGAAATGAATATACTTCATTACCCTGAATGGAAGCAGTGAGGTGACAGCAGGTACATTTTTACTTTTTAATATTTTTACTTTTTATTATATTTTATATTTTTTTAAGTTCTTTCCTTATAAAAGAGATAAAAAACGACAAGGGAGGCTATAGTGGCGCAGTAGGTCACCATTCATATTTAAGCTTAATGATTGTGTGTTCAATCAGTGTTCGAAAATCAAGATTTTCTTCATACGCGAGACCATGCCTTGTGTTATACATCAGTGCTCGATGAAACTCTGCATTTAATATTAAAAATTATAGAAGCAAATTAATTAAAAAACTATATATTTATCTGAAATTATACGTAATTAAGTAACATATTAAAATCTTGTTTTAGAAAAATTGCGGCCAGTTGTGGCGCAGGCACAAAGTGTGACTGTAAAATCGACTGGTTGTGGGTTCGATCCCCACTCGAGGAGATGAAATATTTACTTAAATGTATATTTCTATTTCTTCGCTTTGGTGTCGAGGACAAGCGCGGCGTTGAGTTCTGCCACTCAACACGCAATGCCTCCAGAATTCGGCAGAAAGTGGGGAACGGAATGTCTTAACACTAGGTTCCCTCTGCCTACCCTGCTGTGTGCGGGATACAGCGTGAAGCTGATTTATTTATTTTAAAAAATGAAGCCGTCGTGGCGTAGAAGTTCTCGTAGAAGCGTGTGATTGAAATTAATTATTACGTATATTAAAAAAAACATTTTATCGCTGTGATACCAAGGCAGGAGCGCGGCGATGAGTTCCACCAATTAACACGCAATGCCACGAAAACTCGGGAAAACAGGGAACGTCGTGTCTTAACACTATGTTCTCTCTGCTTTTCCTGCTATATGCGGGATACAGCGTGAAGCTAATGAAAAAAAAATGTTTTGTTAAAAATTAGCAAATGCATGCAGTCTTTTTGTGCTATGGCAATAAAACAAAACACCAAAGTTAAGCCGTTAGCAACATACATTCACAATGAATACATTTCCAATTTATTTGTGAGTTCAATGTATGACAGACAACAATAGAAGTTTTACTACGTACGAATTGTTTTTTTAATTTTGTCTAGTCTAGACTGTGGACCGTATCTATTTTTGAAATACTACATAACATTTTTAAGCTATTATTCAAAAAATATTTACTAAAAAGTGAGTACAGAACTAATCAAAATTAAATTTGTCCTATTTGATATATTTTAAATTTTATAAAAATAAATCAAAATAAAAAATTGAGGCCAGTCGTGGCGCAGAGGCACGAGGTGTGACTGTAAAACCGACTGGTTGTGGGTTCGATCCCCACTCGAGGTTAAGCACGGCGTTGAGTTCTGCCACTCAATACGCAATGCCTCCAGAATTCGGCAGGAAGTGGGGAACGCAGTGTCTTATAGCGGTTTTTGTGAAATACGCTATTTAATAATATTTTATATTTTTATTTATGAAGTGAAATTAAATTTCCAAAATTTTGTGGAATAATTGTCCAAATTTATTAACACTTAATAAGATATACAAAGAAAATAATTTTACACACTCACAGAAGGAAAGAAAGAATTTTAAAGAAATAGTAAAAGAAACAGATAAGCGAAACAGATACGTATAAGCAAGAAGATAAGGCTTAAAATTGA
>JAATLQ010033431.1:0-34034 GCA_013421005.1 Heliconius erato x Heliconius himera | reverse complement strand
TATATATATATATATATATATATATATATATATATATATATATATATATATATATATATATATATACAGGGTGGAAGAGGCAGCGCTCCATTTACGGAAACAGCATATAGGGTAAAATATTTCGATAATCGAAGAGGTGAAATATTTACTTAAATTTATATTTCCATTTCTTCGCTCTGGTGTCGAGGCTAAGCGCGGCGTTGAGTTCTGCCACTCAACACGCAATGTTTCCGAAATTCGGCAGAAAGCGGGAAACGAAATTTCTTAACACTAGGTTCCCTCTGCCTACTCTGCTGTGTGCGTGATACAGCGTGAAGCTGATTTAATTTATTTTTAACTAATATTTTTCGTTAGCTGAACACCATCAAGTTGTCTACTGTGGGTCTTGTGTAATTGTAATTACAAACTCGTTCCGCACACGCCCGGCTCGCACGAGGCGCCCGCCCCTTGTTTAACTTGCGGCGGAGTTTCATGTTACTAATTAGCTTTTCGTTATTCTCTAATTTGCTTAATTCTTCTGATGGTTCTGAGTTCAATTCCTTTTTCACTATGTTTGTATGGTGATGGTGATTAGGTACCTGCCGTATGTAATATTTGATTTAAAATGATAAAGAATTATATGTGATTTTTAAGTAAAAAAAAGGCAAAAGCCCGACGTTGAGTCCCGCCACTACAACACGCAATGCCTCGAAAGACTCTGCAGAAAGTGAGGAACGGAGTGATTAATTCTAGGTTACCTCTGGCGTATGCGGGATACAGCGTGAAGCTGATAAAACAATAATAAATTGATAGTGGCGTTGGTGCATATATATTAGAGCGATGGTTGTAAGTTTAAACATTACTCCGGGAGTTTTTGATTGAATAGAATGGATAAAAAAGTGTAATATAGGGCGTCGTGGTGCAGGAACAGAAGTGGCGGCTGTAACTTGACAAATGAGAGTTCAATTCCCACTCGGAGGAATGGAATGTTTAATATTTTTTATTTGCTCGCACTGGTGGCAAGAACGCGGCTTTGAGTTCCGCCACTCAATAGGCAATGCCTCAAAAATTTGGCGGAAAGTAGAGAACGGAAGTGTCTTAACATGAGGTTCCCTCTGCCTTGTCTATGTGCGGGATACAGCATGAATATTAAATACTTTTTCGCGTCCCGCTTTATCCCGCATGCCTATGCAGCAGGGAAAGCATAAAGAATTTAGTGTTAATTCACTATCAAATTTACCTCACAATCTGACCCACTGTGCTGGAACTGTAACTATTAATTATTATTACTAGTAGACTAAACAACTATTAATATCAGATTGTACGAAGGAATTTTAAAAGTTTATACGAAGTTATTTATGGATTCTTAGCTTTATCTTTGCTGCATTTCACGATTCACTCTATGATTTTTGTTAATTCGTAGTACAAAGGCAGATAAATCTGCGTTACTAAAAAAAGGTGTAAAATAAAATATAATATCTTAAGCTACAGCTTTCTTCTTTATATTTTATAAATGTGTTAAGAATTTTTAAAAGTTTTAGGGTACCTCGCTAAGTTGGTAAGTCGCTACGCGAGGACACATACGACGATAAATCCTGGCAATCTGTGGAAACTTTCATTTCGACTTAGAGATGTTTTCGTGATAAATGAAAATATTTTTCATCTAAATTGTGGAACCTGCGATGGATATTTATGTTTATTTTGAATTATTTCAAAATGTATGTGTGTGGAGATTGCTAATTCTAAATTTAACCTATTTTTGTTAAATAAATCTTGATTTCATCTTTATATTTCAAAATAAAATCCTTGAACAACTTTATTTTATTCACTTAGGATTTTATTCATATCAATTTTTTTTATATAATTTTGTTATAGTTTTAAGCTTAGGGCTTTTAATGCTTTTGGTAACTTAACAGTAGATATACTCATACAAAAAAGTTAGCAAATTTTCTTCTACATTTCTTACTAGACTACACTCACTTCCATCTAATTTTAATATTTCTCTATCATATATTTATTCAAAATTATTATAGCATAAAGCTACAACACCATCAATAAAACGAATAAACTACAAATAAATATATTTTCATTGCGAAGTAGATACACCTTTTTATTTCATCTCCAAACAAGCTAACGAACTCAGCAGTCCTATCTAATTCAATTTAAAACAGTAAATAATATGAACTAAATCCAATTCGATTAAAACTGTTGTAGGTGTGACGATAATCAGCCTACTCTCATAACACACATAGACCAATTAGAGCACGCGGAACTGAAATTAAGGTAATGTATTAAGCCTATTTGCTATTTAATTTAGATTCACATTTGTACTATATTCTATACGAATTGAATAGTAGCCTGGGATGAACAGTAGATACAGAATTGAAATTAAATTTGGTGAAATATTTATAAATGGGGGAACGATTCCCCCATTCAATATGCAATGCATCCAGAATTCCGCGGAAAGTGGGGAACGGAAGTGTCGTAATGGGGACGGAGTGTCTTATGGTATATGAGGTTCCCACTGCCTATTGTGTTATGTGTGGGATATACCGTGAAGCTATTTATATTTATAGCGCGGCGCTGCTTTAATTTACCTGGTATGATAAAACAAAATGCGGCGTTGAGTTTCACCGGTCATTACCCAGTGTTTTGTTATGATATGCGGGGTAACTATGTGAACAAAAGTTATACCATATAATATAGTGTATATACGAGTTTGTCTGATGATTCAATTGTTTTTTAGTTAAATTAATAACTATTAGCACATTCTGTAGTTTTTTTGTAGGAGACCGTATTTTTTTATATTTGTTTTTAATTTTATATATTTTGTGCATGTTTTTTATTTTCTTGGTTCTAGTAAAGTCTGTCTATATGCTTATTAAGAGACGAATTTGTGTTTGGTAACAGAACCCTCCATCTTCATCTTATTTTCCCATTTTACTATTACTATTACATGCCTTAAAGCTCCAGTATTGATTCGCATAATACAGTTAACATATTTAATTTGATTATATATTTAAATATAAATATAATAGAGGCCAGTCGTGGCGCAAGGGCACAAATTGTGACTGTAAAATCGACTGGTTGTGGCTTCGATCCTCACTCGAGGAAATGAAATATTTATTTACATTGATATTTTCATTTCTTTGATCTGGTGTTGAGGCAAAGCGCCATTCAACACGCAACGCCTCCAGAATCCGGCGGGAAGTGGAGAACGGAGTGTCTTAACACTAGGACTAGGTTCCTTCTGCCTACTCTGCTGTGTGAAGCTGATTTGATTTATAACTATAATAAGTAAGGCTAGGCTACAACGCTACTAAAAGTTAAGTGCTCTTTTTATCATTTAATTCTTATTATAAAAACACACGAGAAATTGCACTCTACTAGATTAATACACAGGCTGGAGCCGCGCACCAGTTAGCTAAATGAATTAGATCGTTATGGTGACTCTAAATGCAACGTAAAAGTAAATTGTTTTGAACGTTTAAATTGATATTGTTGTTTACTTTTTTAATAGAAAATTGTATTTAAAGTCTTAAGGGGCTTAATAGTTTATTAAGTTGGTAAATAAATTATATTTGTATAGGTCTTTAAAAAATATATTTTTAAATAAAATATACAATGCAGGTCAGCTTCATGCTGTATCCCGCATACAGCAGAGTAGGCAGAGGGAATCTAGTGTTAAGACAAACTGTTCCCTACTTTTCACTGAATTCTGGAGGCATTGCGTATCGAGTGGCGGAACTCACTCACTCACTCAACGCCGCGCTTTGCTTCGATACCAGAACTAAGAAACGGAATTATAAATTTATATAAATACTTAATTTCTTCGGATCACACTTTGTGCTCCTGTGCCACGATTGGCCTCATTTAATTCGTCTTTATATTTTTAAAATAATGTAACCGATTTGTGATAATTTTATGAATATAGTATTAATAATTCATATAGCATTAGGTTTTTGCATAGTTACTGAAAATTGAAGGTGAAGATGTAAAAAAAACCAATAAGTCGACAATTTAATTTTCTAACATTTTTATAGCTTCAGTGTCTAAACTTTTAAGTAAATCTATTTCTCTATAATTTCTTAATAATAAAAACCATCTAGGCATCCACAGGCATAATCCTAATATAATCTAAATCAGCTTACGAAAAAATCTATCTTTGAAATATTAATTTAATTTATTAGATAAGTTCCCAACAATATTTCAGATATTTCAAAAGATATTTAATTAAAAGTTCCAATTTAGTATTAATCCTCATCCAGATAAATATTCCATTAGTCACTTTGGTCTTTAGTTCAGATTACATTTTTTGTTTAATTATACCAGGAATTTTTTTTCTTAGAAGACATTTTGAATTCACAATTCCTGAAATTGGTCTTCTAATTTTATCTATCTTCGATCAGTCTCTGCTATTTTTCAACTCGTAGTGGGGGGTTACGACCCCCTAGATCTGGATAAAAAAACTTCAAGATTTTTTTCATAGTAGCCCTAGTAGTAAATGCGAGGAGAAGTATCAATGTTAGTTTTATCAGGATCACTTTAGTACGATAGTTAGCATGTACTACGATTTTTAAATCAGCTTCACGCTGTATCCCGTACACAGCAGGGTAGGGTAGGGAACCTAGTGTTAAGACACTCCGTTTCCCACTTTCTGCCGAATTCTGGAGGCATTGCGTGTTGAATGGCAGAACTCAACGCCGCGCTTAACCTTGACACCAGAGCGAAGAAATGGAAATATAAATTTAAGTAAATATTTCATCTCCTCGAGTGGGGACTGAATCCACAACCAGTCGGTTTTACAGTCACACTTCGTGCCGCTGCGCCACGACTGGGCTCACGATTTTTAAATAAGAAATATTATCAAAGACGCCATCGTAGGACAGTACTTGATCAGTAGACGCGATAGTTGTGGATACAATTTTACTCAAGGAAATTGTAATTTTACAGATAAGAGAACGTGTAGCGTGGAATTGAGAAGTATAAAAATCTTTTTTGCGCCATCAGTTCGCGGTATCAATTTCTTGGAGTTTTATATTTAAAAATTCCATTATTCGTGTTATTCTTTTTACAAAAAAAAATAGTTTTTGTGTTTCGGTTAGACCTACTAACTGTATGCTTACAACCATCATGAAAATTCTCGATGTAGATTGAATGCACAAAACAATCTTTAATTACGATGTTTTGCTTACTTAAATACAGAAAATAAATGAAGATTTTTTACAATTTTAAAGTGCTAATCCAAACTTAGGAAAGAAAAATACTTTTTTAGAAAACGTATAAAAATTTTAAAGTAGCGGGACTCGAACTGGTCGGTTTTAAGGAGGCGCAGGTTCGACTCCCGCTACGTTAAAATTTTTATAAGTTTTCTAAATAAGTAATAAATTAAGATTTTAATATATTACAAATATATTAGTATGTTTGAAATAATGCCAAGCTCTAGATCAGACTTATAGTTGAAATAAACTCCTTACAAAAATATGTTCTGTAAATAATTGTGTCACAGTTTCGCAATAAATCATGGACCGAAAAGTTATTTGGTAACCATCTGTTTACGAGTGAGGGGAACTTCTATCTATATGATTGTAGCGAAAGCAAATACAAGTACCTAATATATTTGGTAAATAAAAAATACATTTGGAAAGTATGTATATTGTAGGCCAGTCAAAGCGCAGGGGCACAAACGTACGACGTACGGCGCGATGGTTATGGGTTTCAAATCTCACTCAAAGAAATTTAATATATTCATTTCCTCACTCTGGCAATGAGGCAAATTGCGGCGTTAAGTGTCACCACTCTACGCGCAATGATCCCCAGAATTCAATATAATCCTGAAATTCGAAAATTCGAATATCGAAATATCGGTACAGGAATCCGAATCGCACATGACCAGTTTATAATTTACATATAACTTCTAACTCAAAAAAAGTTTATTTACCAACTAGCATTCAATCATTATACAATTCACAATTCAATTAATCATTTCATTTAGAATACAAATAAAAATTACAAATGGATGCATCGATGATATTTGTATTAATTTTTAATATTTTTCACTGTGATTCAATTTTACGTTCCCCCGTATTTACATGTCGGTGATTTTATTTATATGTTTTCTTAGTAAACATAGATTTATGTCTTCAGATTTATCGCCCTTCTTCACGATTTTCTACTCGAATGCACCGCTGATGCCGAGATACTTTTGCAAGAATAACATCGTGATATCTAAATAACATTTTCAGTTTGCTTTTTCTATATAAATTTATATCGTTTATGATTTGTTTATTCATCTACATATACATATACGTATGTAGAAATATAAATCTTTGCCGTTATTAAGTGACTGACAGACAACGTTCATATGAAATTATTGGATTTAGACAGTTAAAATTTTGTATGAGGGGAAGTGTAGGTAGATTTGAAAGTGTAAGGAGTACAAAGACAGGATTTTTCGATTAATAACTTATTACGAAACGGAAAACAACTAGATTTTTCATTTTACGTCTCAAAGTTTACGCGATCAAAAGTGCAGACGACTACATTAATAAAACTCTTAAAACTGTTAGGCAAATACCTATACCAATTAATCTGAGATAATATAATATTTTATTTCAATGACCGCAATGGTATTTGAACGTATATAAACATATAAATGAAATACAAATAATAAAGATAAAATATTTATTTAGGTATAGGATTAAAACTGAATACGAAATGTTTTAAATTAAGGTGCTTTTACCATTTTTTTAGTTATTTGGTTAGAAATAATTATTTTTAGGGTTTCGTACCTCAAAAGTAAGAAAACGAAACCCTTATACAGAGCGTTTTTGTCAGTGCCACTTTAAATTAAACCACAGTTTCAACTACTCCATAAAAGCCTAATACAATTATTATTTTTCCCAAAAATGATAAAGTGATTTTTTCAAACAAAATAAATAAAAAAAATATTGTTATAATATAAAACATAATTTGTCAAGATCAAAGAGAAACCGCCGCATATGCCCCTTTCCGAAATCGAGTCGTAGGTATTGGTGGCAAAGTTCAAAGCTGTTTAACTTTTAGTAGTATTTTTGTAGTAGTATTCGTTTACGTTATTGGTATCTATGAGTAACTGCGTCAGACGAAATACATGTATTGATAAGCATCGTAAAATGAAAAAAAAGTATGGGCTTAAATAAAATTACCCTATATGCTGTTCCCGTAAAAGGAGCTCTGACGCTTCCACCCTGTATATTATAAGGATTTCGTTATCCATTTATACTTTCAAGAGCAATCATCTCAAGTTTGCATTTCAATTTGAAATTAATATAAAATATTAAAATCTACGGTACTTCGAAACATAGAAAAAAAATGAAGCTTCTAAGTCAATGCAATCAAAATACATAAGATTATAGGTATTTCTTGGAAAAAAATGTTTACAGTCGTTTTGTTAGAGAAATTGCATTTCATTTAATACAAAATAGCTCGTCTCCTCGACAGGACGCCCACCAAGCGGTCCGAAATAAGCTACAATTATAAGTTTGTAATGTTTTTTTCGTTATTTGTACTGAAAGCTCCCACTTTTTGCCAATTTTCATAAGTATAGGAGTATAGATTTTGATTATGCGGCGAATAACGTTGACAAACTTAAATTTGCGTACGTATGCACTCATTTTGTATGAAATGAACTACAAATATAAGTTTGTAAAGATTTTTTTTCCAAGAAATACCAGTATTCTTAAACTTTTCAGATTATTTCCTTCATCTGTATTGTAAGATGCCGCAGACTAAATGGCAAAAATGGTTTTGATTACGTGGCGAATTTCATACAAATGCATAGTACAGTGATTCTCAACCACTGTGCCGCGGCACTTTTGTGTGCCGCCGAATTTCAAAAGTGTGCCGCAAAATTTTGCAAATATATAATAATGTTAATGTAATTAAATTATATCATTTAAAAAGAAAAATATTTTTAACATGAATATATATTTAAAACCACAAAACAATAAATTCGTATATTTAATTTTTTTGTCATAAACTATTTATGCAGTGTGTTGTAGTAAATAATTTATCTTTGTGTGCCGCCAAATTTTGAAATCGTTAAATATGTGCCGCAACAAAAAAAAGGTTGTGAATCACTGGCATAGTATCTTTTGAGATCTTTTACACTTTTAACGCTATTTACTTGTTATCAGCTCGAATGGAGACAAATTAAGCAAAAATCAAAATAGTATAATAATAATATAATAATAAATTATTATTATTAAATATACGCTGATGCTAATCGAGATATGTACATAATATATACAGTGGATGAGTTTTATTTGCACATAAACATTCTTATTAAAGTAATAAAATCGCATAGATATTATAAAATTTTAAAAAGTCTAATTAAATACCTAATAAAAAATATTTATAAAAACAAAAACCCCGACTGCATAAAACTAAAAAGAAAATAAACAAGCCCAATAGTTTATTAGGATTAACAGCCGCGACCTCTTTAAATTATGCGGGGTTCCTGGTAAAGATTTTATTGATTGAAGGATTACTTATAGGTTCTTACTGTTAATATTAATAAACTATTGGACTTGTAATCATTAATAATCATTATATACCTTTTTGAAATCCTCGTATTGAGCTCTTGAATTTGATACGCATATTATGATATTCGAAACCTTTTCATTATTCCAATGGCGTCTCATAGCCGTTATGATTTTTTTTAACGTCACCTATCTAAGAACACTTGGGCTGCTAGAAGAATCTAACGATACTTAAATTATGTAAATCCGTTCAGCGGTTCTGGAGATATGAGCTAATAAATAATATTACATACATACAAGATACGCGCGAAAAACATAACCGTTCCTTAGCAGTCGGAAATAAGAAGCACGAACTTAAAGTTTTATAAACACAAAACAAATAAAAAAGTAAATAAATAAAGAACCTAATCAAATAGTATTTTAAAACAGAATAAGATAGATACTTACTAAATATGCTTTTAAAAGCAGATTTGGTTTCAACGGAGAGCATACTCCGTATAAAATAAAGCGATTAAATACAGCGTGCATCCCAGGAAATTGCAGATGAGATAAAAAAGACACCGTATTTAGCTAGGAGATGGGGAGCCGTGTTTGAATATTTTCTTTTCTATTTTTGTGAAGCAATGAAACGTGAATTCTATAGAATATAATTTTTCTTATTATTTTCCATGTAATTAGTTAAACTTTTATCAATTTTGCTTTAGTTTTTTTTATTATTTCAGTTTCTTTGGTCATAGTAGTATATCAGTTATAGCTAAAATAGAAATGATTTCTAAAATTATTGTTTAGTATTAGATATGTTGTCTTTCTAAAATAAATAAAATAAACTAATAATAATTCATATCTTTGAGTGGGGATCGAACCCACAACCAATGGCTTTTATAGCTGCACATTTGCTCTCCTGCGCCACGACTGGCCTCTTCTTTCAAAATGAATATAGTAACAAGTTAAAGTGGTTCCTTCACTAAGGTAAAAGTGGTATAGTTTCGAGTCCAATAGTTATATTTGCATTTCTTCGCTCTGGTTTCAAGGCGTTAAGGTCCGCCTCTCAACACGCAATGTCTCCAGAATATTCGGAAAGTGGGGAACGGAGTGTTTTAGCACTAGATTCCCTTTGCCTACCCTGCTGGGCGGAACACAGTGTAAAGCTATTTTTTTTAAGTTAATAAAAATGGATAATAATCGGAAATATTACAGCAAAAGCTTTAAATCAACACAAACACCGCTAATAAGCCTGCAATAAATTTACCAAATCTTCGAGAACATTCACAAAAGTAATAGCACTTTAGTTAAGTTGCATTAATACACGGTCTAAGTAACGGCTGCATTGCGGTCGGTTAAGTGAATTACGTGTTGAAATGAGTCACTTTAGCTACTATTGCGCGGCGTTAAGATATTATATTAATTATAAGTTTATATCCACTTCTGTATGCTGTAGTGTTCTGCTAAATTAATTATTAAACTTAGCATTTATTATCAGAATGTTTTTTTTCAGCTTCACGCTGTATCCAGCATGTAGAGGGGTAAGCTGAGGGAGACACTATGCTCCTTCAGAATTCAGCGTAAAGTGGCAGAATTCTGAAGGCACTGCGTGTTGAGTAGCGGAACGCAACGCCGCACTTTACCTCGACACCAGAGCGAAGAAATGAAAATATAAATGTAAATAAATATTTCTTTTCATCGAGTGGGCATCGAACCCACAACCAATCCATTTTACAGTCACACTTAGTGCCTCTGCGCCACGACTGGCCGCAACCACAAAGCAAACTAATTAATTTCGAGTTACCACTAATGGTAAGATTAATTAATAACTTATTGAGTTTGCACTTTACCTCAAGCTACAATCCTGACCATGACTTATATATAGATATGCATTTATGTCTGGTACTTAGTGTCAAGTGCATTCGAACGTGGTAATATTGTATATATGCGTTAAGTATTTTTTACTCACTTTCACTAATAAGGAACGTGGCTTTTTATAAGTGGAAAATGGAGAACGAAGTGTCTTAACAGAAGGTTCCCTCTGCCTACCCTGCTGTGTAGGGAATCAGCGTGAAGCTGAAGCTTTGTGGTTGCAATGTATTTGTTTTGTACATGGTGATAGTGTGTTTGATTCTCACGCGGAGCAATGAATTAGTTTAATTTTTCCGATCGATAAAAAAAAGTATAGCGTTGAGTTCCGCCATTCAAAACGCCTTGTCTCGAATTTAGGTGGAAAATACAGAACAGAGAATGGAAGATTTTAGTTGTGCTTATCTTCTTTATTCTTAGCATATCCTGTTGTGGATGAAGATTAAAGCAACAAAAAAAACATAACATAATATATTATCACGAACGGTTAATCTTTTTCTTTAGATTAAATAGTTTATTTCATTCATAAATTTTTCATTATTATAGAAATATTACGTGCTCTAAAAACATTATTCTTATTTGTTATAAAACTTATTCCTTTCTCTATAGTTTTTAGTCAAATTTACATTATAGCTAAAGAACGTTTATTATGATAAAATATTATAGTATCTGGATGCGACGTCTTTTTACACTTAAATATTTTGACCGCAACCCTTTGCTTTAGCATTCATCAATCAATGTCCCAATATTGTTGAAGAAAAAACAAGAAAAATGCGTGAAGCTGAAAAACTAAACTATACAACTTATAATAAAATAAAAAAAAATATTATGAACCTAGTAAAAACAACAAATAAACAGAAAAAGAACTCAAAATTATTTAACCATTTTCCATGCATCTTCACACAACGATCGATAAAAGAAAAGTTGTAAATGTTGAAATAAAAGTAAAATTTCATGAAGCACTCTTTTCTTCGCTTATTACTTTTACCATCCGTTGAAATGAGATATCTATATCGAAAGTTTTACAGTATTTTAATATTCCATTAGTTCTTAGGAGACTCGGAGTATAGCTTGGCCAGTGCCACGTTATACGATCGTTCTAGAACGTTCTCATTTAAAGTAGTAGCTGTTCGCGTTGCCAAATTACTACCATCTAATTCCCTCGTTGCTCTCAACGTATGATAATGACTTTAAGTTTAATATATTTAATACACCTAATTAAGTTAGAACTCAATTTTCTCATGTCAAAAGTGTTATGAACAGGTTCATTCAATTTTTATTCGTCATAACCATGTGTTTAGATTAATTTTCTTTGAGAGTATTTTGTTGTAAAATACAGACGAAATTTAAGGTGAATAGATTTTTCCTCGTTATTTGTAAATCTTATATGTTTTTAGAAATATATTATTTTATATAAAAATATATTTCTTATTTGAAATACGAGTTTGACAAAAGGTTTATAAAGGTAGCACTTTCGATTTCAGCTTCATTACACTCCATCATCAATCTCTTCAAACGCACCTTTTGTGTAGTTTTCTTCCTGGACGTCAAATAAAGTTCCTTATATACTTACAATTTGATTCTTTCTTTTTTTTCAGCTTCACGCTGTATACGGCATGCTGCATAATAGGTAGAAAAAACCTAGTGCTAAGACACTCCGCTCCTTACTTTCTGCCGAATTTTGAAGGCATTGTCTGTTGAGAGGCGGAACTCAACCCGGAGCTTTACTGCAACCAGACCGAAGAATTGAAAATATTAAATATTTCATTACCTCGAGTGGGAATCGTACACACAACCCGCCCCTTTTACATTCACACTCTCGCTCCCCCTGCGCCACGATGGTCAAATAACAAAGACAGAATTACAAATTGTAATAGTTAAAAATAAATTAATATATTTTTCACCATTTTTATCGTCTGTGATAGATTAATGCTTGGTTTATGAGCGTTCGAAACGCAGTCGCAGTAATCCTTTTTAATTGTATCAACTGCCAAACACCGCACTGCGGTGCTGTTTCTATTTCACAATAAATCAAATGACCATAAAAAGTAATTAATTGCTCCATAATTCATCAAAATGATGACGCATATTGGTCGGACATTGATAAAATATTGACAGAATTTAAATATGTTTGTCGTTTTAAGAATTTATTTGTTTGTTTCGCAAGTTGTTTGTAATTTGTTGCGGTGTTTACTGTGCGAGTGTATATTAGTTGATATATTAATCCGTGATATATGAACTTTTAACAATATTCTTTCGCTCCTATGTTGGTAAAAAAATTAGTCCTTTTAATTGTTTATATTTTATTTTCTTTTGTGGGATGGGAATAATTCTGCGATATATAATTTTTTTTATATTTTTTATTATTATATAATAATCATAAAAAAATAAGTTCCACAATCTAAGTGCGGTATCACTTTCAAAATGTTCCGCTATGCATTTTGAAAGTATGTACGGCTCTTTTATAATAAAAACATATTATATATGGTGTTACAAGTGTCCGTATAGGAGTGACCTTATGAATAAAGTAGTATCAGCAAAAAAACCTCCTACCGTACCCAAATACAACCTGTTTTAGGGTTCCTCCACAAATCTCAAGATGGCGTTAGTGTTTTTTAAGATTTTCAAACAATAATAAATTTAAGACTCCGGCTATCTCTATAAATTATTATCAACAAAAGACAGTATATAAATTAAACGAAATAATTAAAATATTATAAACAATAAAAAAAAACATTATTTTGGTGCAGTGACACAGTGGCTGTAGATACGAATGTTCAGGATCCGATCTCTATTCGAGATAGTATATTTAAATGTATATTACATAGTATATTTAGAATTATTTCTATATCTTCGATCTGGCAATATTAACCTCGATACTAGTTCAGCTTCACAACACCTAATAAAGTACTTGCGTGATGAGCGGAATGTGGTAAACCAGAGTCTTCATACCTACCTTGCTACGTACAGGCGACCATTTTGTTAATGGGTAAACATATCTAAAAACTAAAACTAAAATACCCTTTATTGTACACGGAATAATGTCCAACAAGAATGCTTATGAATATATATTAAAAAATACAATTAGCTAACTCAACAATAAATAATAGTAATATTATACAATTCCGATAATGAGACAAAGCGCGGCGTTGAGTTCCGCTATTTAACACGCCATACCTAGAAGAAAAGGCGGAAAGTGAGGAATTGATGTCTCTTAATGGGAACGGAAAATCTTAACACTACGTTCCGAGGTTCGCTCTATCCATCCTGCTATATACAGATATTATTATACAGTAAATGTAGCTATTTAATTAAACAAAAATAATGTACGGAACCATTAATTCACATCTCCAATTCATACTTGGCCTTTTTTAACAAGGAATCAACTAACTAATAAATAGATGTGCGCCCGAAGAGATTGCTTGCGATTTGTAAGCAGATCGGATAAAACAATGACAGGGTGTGGGAGATACCCTCTCTCCTCCTCTCTCTTGTGTTCTAAATTTTCCATCCCACGTTTGAAATTTCCGATCGACACAGTTTCCGCATTGCAAGGAAAAATGTTATGTAAGACGGAAAAGCATGCAATGCTCAACTCAGTTACTTAATTATAATAATTGAATTCGTGTTTGCTTAGCCTACTTATTTGAGGAAACGGATTCTATGGATTTTATTGAAATAAATTTTGAAGTAGGTTGTTCAAATAGTACATTTTTATTCGTAGTTGTTGTATGTTTATAGCGTAACTAGAAGCTATAATTAATAATTTTACCAATAAATCTTTTTTCATTTAAGGCGTGGTCTAATAATCTATGAACTTAGATAGGGTAGGGTAATAAGATTCTGTTGTATGCTACAAAAGATATGTTATAATATTATAGGAACACCTAATAACATCGTCAAAGGTGACCGAACAATGATATATTTTTTGGATCTGGTTAAAGAAAACAAAAAACAAATTAAAGACTGTCGTGGTGCACTGACAAAACGTCTACCTGTAAATGCGACAGTTGTGGGTTCGATTCTCAGTTGGAAGAATGAACTATTTTCACTTTCTCACAATAATAAAATAACACACAATTATTCTTTTTCTCTCTCTCCTTCTATACTTTTTACAATTATGCGTGTTTGCGTAGTTAGTTGGGCAAATTATATAATTTTGCAATTGACTATGTAATTTTAAATAAACAATTCTGTTATTGGTAAATCCATACCATAACAAAATAATGAATTATGTATGATTCTAGCTGGTACTTATGTTGCGAACAGCTAGTTTGCCAAAACCATAAACTGTTATGAACTGGCGAAAATATTAATATAGACAAATATTATTTATTACTCACATTCGAAATAAATCACGGGAAATATATTTTGGACGTCATCTTCTAAAATATAGGTAATGTCAGTTGGTTTATATGTTAGAGAAATCTTTTCAGAGAAATGGATCCTTGCGTCGATTCGGGACATCTTTGAAAACTACCGTAAATATTTGTAAGAACCTGTTGTTTCGGCACACTATCGATCACTGTCCCGAGC
This sequence comes from Heliconius erato x Heliconius himera, assembly GCA_013421005.1. NCBI lineage: Eukaryota > Metazoa > Arthropoda > Insecta > Lepidoptera > Nymphalidae > Heliconius > Heliconius erato x Heliconius himera. The sequence continues at coordinate 19,146 of JAATLQ010033431.1, read as the reverse complement.
AAATGCCAAAGGAAGCTTATAGTCGGCGTTGTCTGCTGAACAATTTTCTTTAAACTATACTATGTTATGGTTATTTTGTGAAATACCGCTTTGTATTTTATAATATTTGCGCTGTCGATTTTAGAGGTGTGAACGTTTATATTTTATTACCGTTTCATTAAATATCAATATGAGTATCGCAGATTTGAATCTCTTTTAATGTAAAGGTTTATAATGTATATATTAAATTGTATATATTATTTTTTTAATCTGGTGAAATATGTTTTTTTTTGCTTGACGGTATATTTCACATATAGCAGGGTAGACAGAGGGAACCTATTATTAAGATACTGTTTTCCGTGCACCGCCCAATTTTAGAGACAGATAACGGTATTTACCTTGGGTATAAGTTAAAAATGAATGAATAAATAAAATAAAATATGCATGGCAAAACATGTAAATAACATAGTTAATTATGAATAATACAAACTATAATATATATTAATTTAATCGAAACGAGTTCTATATCTTCGGTGTTTTGTCGTCCCGAGTGTCGCAACCGTCGTTCCGTCCCGGAGAGTTCAATAAGACGCGGGGCGGTGCCCGTACTCTTTCTTCCTTTTATTATAACTATTTTGCAGTTATAGTGGAGAGGAAGATAGGACGCGCTCTTGGCTTTTCCTCGGAAGAGCTTCGAGTTATGGCAATTATTTTATTAAAGCGATACCTTCTAATGGCATAAATAAAATTCGTTACGCTGTTACCTCTGAATCTCTAAAAGATTTTGGATTCTTCACGATCACAACTATAAACGGTTTTAACCACTAGACACATCACGAGCCAAGGCATTATTTATTAAATTATATTTTCAAAGGTATTTGGGATATCAGTTACACAGTGTATGTTGAATAATGGAACTCTACGCTCATTGTTTTGTTACTGGGGCGAGAAAATGAAAATAAGACATTTCCTCGAGTGGAAAACTTATAATTTCCGCACTACTTTTTAAGTAATAAATTGCAAAAACGATTTGTAAACCTTTATTATACTGTACCACTACACTGTACACTTAAATTGGAGGCTGGTCGTGGCACAGCGGCACAAAGTGTGACAGTAAAACCGACTGGTTGTGGGTTCGATCCCCACTCGAAGAGATGAAATATTTACTTAAATTTATATTTATGTGGGGAACGGAGTGTCTTACACTAGGTTCCCTCTGCCTACCCTGCTGAGTGTGGGATATAGCGTGAAGCTGATTTATTTATATTTATTTTTTAAATTTTAATTTTATTACAAACTACTTTAACCAAAACCTTCGTATACAAGATTAATTACGAATAATCACTTTATAATTAATAGAAACACGATGTTCGCGTATCTTAAGCAATTAGCATTCCACATAGGCTTTGTTAATGCCATCCCAAACCACTTAAGTAATACAATACAATTAGACAAATGATAGTAATCGAATTTCTGTGTATTTCAGCTTCACACTGTATCCCGCACACAGCAGGGTAGGCAGAGGGAACCCATTGTTAAAACACTCCGTTCCCCACTTTCTGCCGAATTCTGGAGGCATTGCGTGTTGAGTGGCAGAACTTAACGCCGCGCTTAGCCTCGACACCAGAACGAAGAAATGGAAATATAAATTTAAGTTAATATTCGTCTCCTCGAGTGGGGATCGAACTCACAACCAGTCGGTTTTACAGTCACACTTCGCGCCGCTGCGCCACATCTGGCCTCATCCTACAAGAGATGTGGGTATAAAATTGCATTTAGCTACTGTAGGTTCGTACTGTAGGTATGAGTTAAAGTAATGACTTCTCGTCCGAGCAATAAAAGTTGACGTCAGTCTTCATAAGCGTCCGGAGGAGCTGTTTAATTCTATTTTATTGTAAAATGCTTACCTGCACTGCGGAATTCTATTCTATTTTTATGATAAGTTCTCAATTTTCTCAAAACATATTATGTATTCGTCTCAAGATAAGTGTTGTTTAAATTGTTACAGTTTGTTATATAGCTATTTCTAATATAAAAAACATATCTTTTAAAAGAAGAATCTAAACCTATAAATATTACGTCAACCAGATACCAATTGCTACATAATGTACTCACAAATAATGTTTCTGAATTACGAGTGGTCATTTTGCTAGATTCGATTTAGATAGTAAAATTCGATTTGTGTATTAATGTTATGATCACTTTCTGATAGTATATCCTTTTAGCTTCACGCTGTATTCACATATAGCACGGTAGGCAAAGCTAGTGTTAAAATATTCCACTGCCCGTTTTCGTTCCCCACTTTTCGCTGAATTCTAGAATATTGCGCGTTGAGTGGCGGAACTCAACGTCGTTAAGAGTTACGTACTCTTTTTTTTTCAGTCTCACGCTGTATCCCGCTCACAGCAGGGTAGGCAGAGGGAATCTAGTGTTAAGACACTCCGTTCCCCACTTTCCGCCAATTTATGGAGGCATTGTTGAGTGGCGGAACTCAACGCCGCGCTTTCCCCTCGACACCAGAGCGAAGAAATGAAAATATAAATGTAAATAAATATTTTATCTCCTCGATTGGGGATCGAACCCACAACCAGTCGATTTACAGGCACACTTTGTACCCTTGCGCCACGACTGCCAGTTACGTACTTAGAAAATAATACATGAGTAGGTTCCTTATATTAGAGGCCTTAATATACAGTATAATAATAAAACAATGTTCTAATAATATTTGAAGTGCTGCGAGCCGATTGTAAAAAGTTGTTAATAAAGTTTGTTCATATTCAAAGGGACCATCGACTTCAATATTTGGTATTTTAGCTTGATACCTCTTCAGTCTGTTCGTCAGACGGAAAACAAAGTTATACTACAAGGGTTCCGTTTTTTCCTTTTTAGGTACGGAACCCTAAAAAATACACACGAATAGCTCATTTAACAAAATATATTTAAAGTAATATTTACTTTGGATCAACGAACTAACTAATAGATGTGCACTCAAGGAAATTGCAGGCTATTTGTAAGCAGATTGGATAAAACGATGACGCTCGCTGCAGATAAAGCGAACTGGAAATTCCTGATCGTCACTTCGCGTGTGGCGAGGAAGATTGCTGTATAGTTCATTGATAGTATAGCTTGAGTTTGATACTTTTATAACGTTTGAATAGAAATTTTGAATTGCATTTTAAAATATGCTTTTGGAATAAATTTTGTTGTATGAAATTAATTAATTTATTTAAATCAGAGGCCAGTCGTGACGCAGAGGCATAAAGTGTGACTGTAAAACCGATTGGTTCTAGGTTCAATCTCCACTCGAGAAGATGAAATATATATTTAAATTTATATTTCCATTACTTATTTAGATCTAAGTATTTTTCTTTCCTCTGGAACAACACTTTAAAAATGTTTAAAAAATTATATTTCCATTTCTTCGCTCTGGTGTTGAGTTCTGCCACTCAACACGCAATGCCTCCAGAACTCGGCAGAAAGTGGGGAACGGAGTGTCTTAACACTGGGTTTCCTCTGCCTACCCTGCTGCGTGCCGAATACAGCATGAAGCCGATTTTTTTGTTTTTATTTAAAATCTTGTTTTTTTTAAATAAATTAAGTACCTACAATGTGTGGTGGGCGAATCGAAAAGAGAAAGAACCCCAAGTGATTTTGACAAGGTTGGAAGTGCAAACCAGAGGTAATGGAGCGTTGACAGTTGGTTGTCGAACTAGACCTAGGAGGAACTCCATAGATATATAGACTGTGGAGTTTATCGGAGTCGAACATTTACAGAAGTTTTTGTGTTGTTGGGTCTGGTTCTTGGAGACAAGGTATACTGTTCCTCAAAATAGAAAAAAAAAGAGGAACGCAAGGAGGTCTAGTGAACAGATTAATCAATCTGGGTCTTCTAAGGAAGAGGGGTCTTATAGATCGATACAAAAAATGATTGCTGATAGGAAGGGACGAGGCTAATTGCGGAAAAAGAGGTCAAAGAGAGTATTTTATCTGTCTCGAATAATGTTAAGATAGAAATGTCGATATTGTTCGATGAAAAGCACGAAACTGGACGAAATGATGTTCACAAGACCCTCAAAGTCAGGTGAATAAGGGCCTGGTAGTTAAATAAAAGGTTGCTAGTAGATCAGGCAACTTAAAGGACACATTTACAAATGCCATTAAGGAGGCAGCATAAGAACGAATATTTTCCGACAAGTTCGTCGCTATTCCCGTAGCGAAACAATTTTTCACTAGCTATTTTCCAAAAAATACTATTTAATAAAAGCTATTTGTTGACCATGCTGCAAGAGCACGTCCACTGACATCGTAGGCATTCTCGGGTGAACGCTAACTTTAGCCCTTAATATCGCGTGGCCCGGGAGAGTGAAGAGTATTCTCTGTTCGTATGATTCAAACCAAAATTCCATAGAAGTGGAAGATTAGTAAGCGATATAATATTAATATAGGTTAATCAATCAATAAAATTATTTATATTAATTATTTTAAGAAACTGTTTTATTTGAAGTATACAACATAATCTCTATTAAATACTAGATTAATAATATAATTTGAATATTATCCGAAAATATTATTAATATATTGTCCATTAGTATATTATAAAAAGTCCGATTAAAACTTTGAAATAATAAATGCTTAAAGCTTTTAATATCACAAAAGTTTTCTTTGCACTCTGTCCACACTCAAGATCGGCCCCGCAACGTCTCTGATTGTAAAAATATTACACTCAAACTCTGTTGTACCTTTACTTCAAGTATAACGGACTGCACTTCGCTTCGCACAAATACAATTGGTTTCTCCGAAAATAGGATGACTATGATTCAATAAAATGTCGGTTATTCATATTTTAAATTTTGCTTCAAATTTTGATTTAAAACTTTAAGTTTTGAAGGTTATATTTACATAATAATTTTATACGTGTTTAGTCTTGCAATAAATATTGTTACAAAAAACACATAATTCAGTAATTTCATTTGTTGAAATATTGTTAAATTATAAAAAAATATCATCCGTATACAAAATATTTCTGTGACTGCACTTTGCCGCTTACGTTTAGCTTCATGCTGTTTCCTGGACATACAAGAGTAGGTAGAGGAAAGGGGTAGAGAGCATTATTCTTAGCGGCAGTCAAGACAGTTACAAAAAATTCTCAACAAGAATTTGTTCCAAGAATTACTATTTGTCAGTCGAATTAAAAATAAGAATACGAATTACTTAAACAATTTTTATGAACATTTTTGTATGTTAAAAAGACTAAAATAAAAAAAGTATGTACATATGCAATTATTCTTATCATAATACATTTAGTAAGCAATAAGATAAACAAATTACCAACGTTAAAATATTACATTTTTTAGCAAACTGTTATTAAACATAATTTTTAATATGGTAGAAATAACAAATAATCATTAAAAACCACTCACCAAGTAACTCACACACTCGTACATACATTTGTGAAAAACTGTAAAATAATAAAATATTTTCAATAATAATTTTCATGGGCACTCTACCCTCAAGAGGCACCCGGATTCGGAGTGCACAATGCGTGCGACAGCTTTTCTTCGTAACATATTTATTCAACGGAACTTTGAGAGAATTCTGTCGACCTCGATCTATTGAGAAGTACATATATTTGAAATTTTGATGCGTTTTCCTTTGTTTGGCAAAATAAAGTAATGCTTCGTATTCATATTTTACTCCACGGATAGCCGATAGTTGATTTATGCACATATCAAGTCGCTTTTCTATGGAGAGGGTTTTCTTAGGCGAGCTTCCGATCGTTACGTTATTTACTGACCGCTTAGTCGTAAGTCTCCTTCAGTTCAAGTATACTTTATATTTATAAATGAACAAGTTCTGCTATTTTATTACGAACATATTTTTCTCTTAAACGCTTCGCTTCGCTCTTGTGCTAAGTATATGTTATAAATAGATCTAACACAGCTTATAAATTAATTATTATAAAATATATAAATAAATGGACACTTGATAGACTAAATGATCGTAATTAATATGAATAAATCCATTTTTCATTCAATTAACTTGTGTAAATGAGTTATAAAATTAACTCAAAGCGTTATGATGATCTCCTTTATTTATTATATTCTTTTAATTATTTCTTCTTTTTAATTATTATTTAAAAAAAAAAAAATTAAACTATATTTGTATATTTTTTAAAAGAACCAAATTTTATAATTATATATTATCATAGTATAAACACAAATCATTCATCTCTTTCTTTACTCTTGGCTAGCTATATATACTTTATGTATATAAAGGTAACCTACTAGTTAGTACAATTCAAAATATAATACAATAAATATTCAAGATTTTAAAATATTTAATGGAAAAATATTTTACTTTCATCTTATCTGATAAGTAATATGCTATATTAAGAAACCTGATTAAAATTTAGAAAAAAAAAACAAATTAAAACGTTGTAAATTTTCATTAATATTAAAAACATTAACCCCACAACGTGAAACTTACTAAAATTCCAAGATCCGTACTCGTGCAGATCTCTAGGGTGTAGTGGGACGGGAGCCAAGCGCTATCTGCAACTCGCTAACTTTGTTGCAACCGGCTAATTCCTTGTTGGACATCCCTAGCTAACTATTTTAAACTTTTAGAGAGAAGCTCAATTGAATTTTTTTTTTTACTTTCTTTCTTGTTTGCAACGACACAATTTTCTTTTGTAATGGCTGTTGTGTTGTTTATATTTACTTTTGGATGGTTTTACCTGTTAGTGTGCGTGTAAATTAAAACGGCCCGGTTTAGTAAGTAATGCAAAAAATATGATTTATTTAAAATAGATGTCATTGTAATATAATTATTTATTTATTTATATTTTCAAATAAAATATTACAGTAAAATAGATTATTATTTGACAAGACAAGAAGTTATGGCTCGTGTGACGGAATGGTGCAGCGTCTGCGCGATTCGCGCTAATATGATATAGTGCGGCGTTCAGTTCCGCCACTCAACACACAAGATTTCGAATTTGAGTTGAAAGTGGAGAACGGATTGTTTTGACGTGAAATTAAAAATTAAAATAAGCCATGTAAAGTAGTTGAAGAACCTAATGAATTTATTGGAGGGCGAAAATTAATAATAATGAATGTTTTGTACAATAATATTCTAAAAATATTGCTTTACTTTTATATAAACGAAAAAACAGTGGTCGTTTGTAAAATTGGCACAGGAATTGCTTGCGATATTGATACTGGATTCGATCATGATAAGAAAATTTTATTTTCCTCGAATACTTTTTTCGCTCTTTTGAAAATAATATAATGTTTTTATATCATTCATTGACAATTTTAACATATTGTACCTTTATATTGTATTTTTTTCATTAATATATGAAACTATAAGCTTGATATAACTAGAAAATCATTAAAAAACTTTAATACAGACCTAAAGCATCCTTACAAATATATTTCAATGACATTTCTCTGAACCTAATTCAATTAAGTATTAGACTCCCGTTACACGACATTTAGAAACAAAACTTGATATATCTTCTAATAGAATTAGTTAGAAACGTAGACAAATAGATAGAAAACTAAAGAAAAAAATCTAGATAAAAAGTGTAGACGGCGGTAACCTAAAAAGGCGACATCGAGCCATGCAATGGAGTAGAGTACACTACGTTAATTGCAATTTGCTCTGTGGCCGTTTTCACAACAAAGAAATACTTTGCTGGCTAAGTGTAATGAAAAAACTTTTAAAAACTTTGTTCTTACTTTTAAAGCGATCGCAGTTCTTCGGTGAATTTCTGAAGACGGGTTTTTTTTTAGCAATACGACTTTTTTTTAGTAATTTGTTGTTTATTTTTAATTCTGGTTGTTGTAAATAATAAGTTATGTTATTGAAGCGAAGCGAAGCTCTTACTGGTGAAAAACGTGTTTCGTTGTAATGCGACTCCTGCTAGACCGTTAAACCTACAGCTCTGACATTTAGCAGGAACGTTGTGTACGACACGGTGATACCAGAGATGTAGTTTGGTGATAATTGCAATTGTAGTTTTTGAGTAAATGGTCAAAATGTATCTATCTCATAGAGTTAAGCTGTGAAAGTTTTGAAATTTACAGATTCAACTTTGACTAACCAAATCCAGCCCTGGCGGACAAAACAGAAAAATTCGCAATATTTTCGCGAAATTTTGTGCAACATATCTTCGCTCAGCTCCATCCGCCGTGCACAGCATGTGGCGGATCCTAGTATTAATAGACATCTAATATGCTGTACATAAACCTTAATGACACTTTTTTTAGCTTCACGATGTATTCCGCACATATAGCAGGGTACAGAGAGAACCTAGGAACCTAGTGTTAAGTCATTCCATTCCCATTAAAACACTTTCGTTCCGCATTTTTAGCTAAGTCCTGAAGAAATAATAGAACTGAACGCCGCGTTTTGCCTCGTTACCAAAGCAAGAAATGAAAATATTAATATTTTCATGTTTCATTTTTGAGGCCAGTCGAGGTGCAGCGGCATAAAGTGTGACTCTAAAATCGACTGGTTGTGGGTTCGATCCCCACTCTAGGAAATTAAATATTTATTTACATTTATATTTTCATTTCTTCGCTCTAATGTCGCCTGTCTCTGTGCCGGCAAAGCGCGGCGTTGAGTTCCGCCACTTAACACGCAATGCCTCCAGAACTTGGCGGAAAGTGGGAAACGGAGTGTCTTAACACTAGCCTACCCTGCCTATCCTGCTGTGAGCGGGATACAGCGTGAAGCTGATTTTAATTTTTCATTTTCTCGAGTGGGAATCGAACTCACAACTGTCCACTGTCACTTAGCTGGATTCTAACGTTATTCTAGCAGAGGGAATTTAGCTTTATAATCAATTCTCCACTTTCCGTCGAACTCTCTAGGCATTGCGTGTTGACTGGCGGAACTCGACGTCGCGCTTCGCCTCGTCACCAGAGCCTCTTTTCCTATGTGGGAGTGGAACCCACAACCGTCGCCTTTACACTCATACGCCTGCACCATCGCGTCATTACAGCCTCAATATAAATAAACTTATACAAAGACAATATAACGCGACTCTTGTTACTTTGCAATGAATATGTAATTTGAAATAGGCTTCATTACTACTACACTCTAAACTTTCCTACATGTATATTCAGTGCCTCGTATAGGACTATACGAAGCTATCTAATTATAAAGTTACTCGACGCGTTCCCTACTTAACTTTATCTGAAGTTACTTTAAAATGCTTTTTCTAATATTATTGTAGATGTAATTTTGATATCATTTTAGATGTTTCTTTTTATTATAATACGATTTACTGTTCGTTCAATTCTCTGTTATCTCATTGCCGCGATAAACTTAACAATTAAAATTTACAATTTAGTATAGCTATTTCTCTTATTATTTTTGTTTAAAAACGTTCATGTATATTTAAGCTTCCTACGATCGTTATCAAAAAAAAAGAGAGAATATTTCCGAATAGGAAATAATTCAGATATATTCAAAATCGACGTACATTGCCCTTAGGTAACTTAACCTTAATTACCAATTAGCTGTTTGAAACTCCAATCGATTATATGCTTAAGCCCGATGATAACCCATACTTAAGATGATAATTAATTATTCCTGTGTTCAAGCGTAACAATGTTAATATGAGAAATTTTGTTGTTGTAAGTTTTATTTGATTGATGTTATTGTATGTAACTAAACATTGTATACATAATATACACCTAAGTGCTTTCTTAATTTTTTTCGCTTCTCATTCTATCCCGTATATGCAGAGGCAGAGGGAACCTGAAAACACCTAGTGCTTAGACACTCCTTTCCCATTAACACTTCCGTATCCCACTTTTTTCTTTCTCACATTTGAAACGAGTAAATCTTTTGTATTTGCCTCTAATATACAAATTCGATCAGTTCCTTCATGGTGCTTTTGACCGATTGCACTTTATGTATATTTTTGTATTAAAGAAGAATTTTCTTCTTTAATACAAAAATATACATAAAGTGCAATATATTTATATTGATGAACTAATATGATTAGAATCTTAATAATAAAGGTTACCTTTCTTAGCTTCACGTTGTATCCCACACAAAGGGGAACCTAGTGTCTACTGACTAGGAGCGGAAGTATCTTATAATTGGTGAATGTTAAAACACTGTTCTGACCAATTAAGATACTTCCATTTCTGACTTTCCACCGAATTCTGTAAGCATTGTAGGACACACCACAACACAATGCCGCGCTTTGCTAAACCTGAGCAAAGAAATAATAATATTAAATATTTCATATTTGAGGCCGGTCGTGGCGCAGTGGCACAAGGTGTGACTGTAAAACCGACTGGTTGTGGGTTCGATCCCCACTCGAGGAGATGAAATATTTACTTAAATTTATATTTCCATTTCTTCGCTTTGGTGTCGAGGTTAAGCGCGGCGTTGAACTCTGCCACTCAACACGCAATGCCTCCAGAAGTCGGCAGAAAGTGGGGAACGGAGTGTCTTAACACTAGGTTCCCTCCGCCTACCCTGCTGTGTGCGGGATACAACGTGGAGCTGATTTTTTTTTTAAATATTTCATTTCTCCGAGAGGGAGTTGTACCCACAACCGCCCCGTTTACAGTCGCGCCCGTACCCCTGTGCCAATACGGCCTCGGTGGGATTAACATTTAGTAGTTAATGGTCGTTTGCGCAATTCATCTTTGCTTAATTTTTATTTAATTTCTCTCCATAATCGCAGAGTACGTTGAGAAGTTTAGAAGTAGTTTTTCAAAGTGTTAAAATGCCATCCATTTTCTTAATCTCCTTGTAATGGGAGGTGCAGGTGAACGTTAAACCGACTTAACTCTCTCTCGGTGAAAATATGCTTCTAATATGATAAAGAAAATAATGACTTCTTAAAAATAAATAATCTTGAAAGTAAAAACAAAAAATGTTGAATGCTATACAGAAGCTTTTTAAGTAATTGTTAAGAAAAGGTTAATCGATAAATAATGTATTTAAATGAAACTAATACATTTTTGGAAACTCGACGTTTCGAACATTTTGCAGTAATCCGTGGTCACGGACAACGGACGGTTCCATTTAAAAAGTGTAATAATCATAAATACTAAAAAAAATTAAATACTGTTCTTTTGTGTCACAAGCATTAAACGAGGTTGTATTGCAACGATATCGTTTCTACTTTGTCGTTCTTTGTCGTTTTTTATATTAAGATATTTTATTTTGACTACATTTGCATACTCGTATTAAAGCAAAATCATTATTATTCAAGCTTAGGAAATTTGACATTTTCTACTTGTAAATAAAAAACAATATAATGTGTAAGGCCAGTGGTGGCGCGCAAAAATATTATTTTTAATGATTTTTATCAATTAATATAAATTCTGCTTAATTAAATAAAAATAGATTCTGTACCAAGTTATTTTTGATTCCCTTATATTATAGAAGTATTATCATGATTTAATAGATTTAGTTTACTAACATGACAAAAAAAAAATCCCCAATAATTTTATACGGCCTATGTCATTTTGTTTCCAGAAACCAGAAAATCCTGATTGTTATGCAAAGAATTGTCACAGGTGTTTTCAGGCCATTACATTTTCATAGTCAGCAATGCTGTGCCACACCCCTTATTTAAATAAACAAACTGAACATACCATCCCTTTGCCTGTTGGTGTAATGCGACAATTTTCTTTTTTTGGCTTCTCGCTATATCCCTCGAAAAGTAAAGTAGGAAAATTTTGTGTAAAAACTAAAAAAAAAATCCAGATATTACGTGAAGAATGGCGTAACCTACTGTTAATCCTAATAAACTATTGGGCTTGTTTATTTTCTTTTTAGTTTGATGCAGTCGGTGTTTTTGTTTTTACAAATATTTTTTTATTTTTAATTTTTTTGTTACAATTTATTATGGTAATAATAATCGTGATACACCTTTTTGAAATCCTAAAATTTAGCTCTTGAATTTGATACCCATATTGTAGTATTCGAAACGATTTTTTTTTTCACTAAGTCCAATGGGATCCCACAGCTGCCATGATTGTTTTTTTTTTAACTTTACCTATTTAAGAACACTTGGGCTGCTAATACGAATCTAACGATACCTCAATTGTATAAATCCGTTCTGAGGTTGTGGAGACATGAGGTAATAAAGAATATTACATACATACAAGATACGCGCGAAAAACATAACCCTTCCTTAGCAGTCGGGAAAAATAGAGATCAATATTTATTATTATGAGGCCAGTGGTGGCGCAGTGGCACGAGGTGTGACTGTAAAACCGACTGGTTGTGGGTTCGATCCCCACTCGAGGAGATGAAATATTTACTTAAATTTATATTTCCATTTCTTCGCTCTGGTGTCGAGGTTAAGCGCGGCGTTGAGTTCTGCCACTCAACACGCAATGCCTCCAGAAAGTGGGGAACGGAGTGTCTTAACACTAGGTTCCCTCTGCCTACTTTGCTGTGTGCGGGATACAGCGTGAAGCTGATTTGATTATTAATATTTATTATAGTTGATATAAAAATATTCATACAAATGTAATGAGTGACCTAAGAAAATATTGTAATTAAGTTATTTGTATCACCAAACTTATTTTTCTAACTAACGGTACCTTATATGTAGTATATGTAGAAAGGCTTGAAACCATAGTTATTTAGTACTGTTATGCTGCCAGTGCTTTATGTTACCGACTGTGATTTTCTTAGTAAGCTACTCACGTACTATTCTGACCACCTGCGATGTACGTTTGGTCCAAGACGTTAATAGTAACCGCTATATACATTTTATTATATAGATTATTAAATATTTTTGCTTCTAATCTTACTAGTTTGAAGCCAGTCGTGGCGCAGGGGCACAAAGTGTGACTATACAATCGACTGATTGTGGGTTCGATCCCCACTCGAGGAGATGAAATATTTATTTACACTTATATTTTCATTTCTTCGCTCTGGTGTCGAGGGAAAGCGCGGCGGTTGAGTTTCGCCACTTAACACATAATGCAGAATTTGGCAGAAAGTGAGGAAAGGAGTATCTTAACACACTATTCCCTCTGCCTACCCTGTTTTGTGCGGGATACAGCGTGAAGCTGAAAAAAAAATATTTATTCGTTCTGGTGTCGAGGCAAAGTACGGCGTTGTGTTCCGCCACTCAACACGCAATGCCACCAGAATTTGGCGGAAAGTGGGGAACGGAGATTCTTAACACTAGTTTCCCTCTGCCTACCCTGCGGGATACAGCGTGAAGCTGTTTTGTTTTTATTTTGCAAAGGAGTGAAATATATCTATTTAGCTATCTACATAATTGTTTATTGTGTTGTTTGATTGCTGTCTGTACATGTAAGGTATTTAAAAAAGTTATTCATCAATCAGTTATTTTTATTACTTATGAATGGAATAGAATCCAAAATAATATTTTTTTTCTGTTTGTTTGTACATTTGTGGATGCTAATCTCAGAAACAACATATTTCAATGTAGTTTTTAGTGTTATATTTTGGCAAAATTCCTTTAACATTTAGCGTTTCTATTATTTATAAAAAAATAAAATGAATATTTGTTTATTAATCCTTAAACATAGATGCTTGCGCTTGTTACTTATACCACATCACTTTGATATATTTAAAATAATTTATATCTATATGTAGGTTATTTTCATTATAATACAGAATTTACAAACAAAAATGTTTATTTAAGTGAGAATAGCTGATTAGTAACTGTTTTTATTTGTAAAAATCAAATAAATCAGCTTCACGCTGTATCCCGCACACACCAGGGTAGGCAGAGGGGACCTAGTGTTAAGACACTCCGCTCCCCACTTTCTGCCGAATTCTGAAGGCATTACGTGTTGAGTGGCAATGGAAATATAAATTTAAGTAAATATTTCATCTTCTCGAGTGAGGATCGAACCCAAAACCAGTCGGTTTTACAGTCACACATTGTACTACTGCGCCACGACTGGCCTTAGTTGTGTTGGGCTAAGTTTTTGTTCGTAGTATAATCGAATACTGTATAATGAACATTCCTGACATCGCTGAATCTGAGATCGTTGCAGATTTGAATTTATCTTCTACGTCTACTAATTAATGCCTATTATGCTGACTAAGATGAAGTTAAGAATTTATGAAATATGCAGTATAATTTGTGTGATTGTAAACGCGACAGGTTGTAGGTTCAATTCTCATTCGAGGAAATGAAATATATATTTTCATTTCATTTCATTTCATTACTCTGGTGTAGAGTAAGCTGGTGTAGAGAGTGGCCTAGGAATTTGGCGGAAAGTGGGGAAGGGAAGTAGCTTAACGGGAACTTAGTATCTTAACATTAGGTTCCCAACCGCAGAGGGTTGGGTATGTGCGGGTTCGCTGAAAAAATATATACGTACTTACAATAAAAAAAGGTATTATATATAAACTTTTCTTAGATAATTAGCATATTTATTTACAAATGATATAAATGAGAAAAACTAAAGGTACGACATTTCCATATTAAAAATAATTAAAAAAATAAAAATAAAAGAACTACAAATATTCTAGTAGGTATTATCTTAAAACATCGTCCTAGTCATTTTACAGGTGCCTTGTTTTAAAAATGGAACATCTGGCAGATTTAAGCTGAGGATATCCACCAGCCGTAAAAATAAATTGTGCTCAAGTTGAGAGAAGAATATTTACAATTCAAGTTTTCTTATATCCCAGAAACTCCTGTTATTTCCGTTTATATATTTGTTATACAAATGACATAGTATTGGAAGCTTTTACTATTTATATAAACATAAAATTATATATGTTTTGGTATAATTTGTTTTGATTTCCTCCGTTGTTCTCTCTTTGATTCTGAATGAGGCTTTTTTTATGGAAAAGGACAAGGCAAACGAGCGTACGGGTCACCTGATGGTAAGTGACCACTGCCACCCAAGACCCTGTGCATTACCAGAGGAGCTACAGGCGCGTTGCTGGCCTTTAAGGTAGGTTGGGCGCCGGAGCCCGGCATTACCTGATGCGAAACGCAGTGGCATAAAGCCATTACTTAACGCCGGTTTTAAATGCCGGGGGTGGTAATGATCCGGTCGAGTCTGCCCATGCGTGTTGCCATTGCTGGCGGCGTGACTCTACCACACTTTAGTCGCCTCTTACGACTTCACCAGTACCAGGATGATCCTATTCAAGGCAGTAGTGACGCAGAGGCACTAGTGGTGGGTTCGATTACCTCTCGGGGTAATTAAATATTTAATATTTTCATTTCCTCGTTCTGGTAACGATGCAATAAGCGGCGTTGAGTTCTGCTATTCAACAAAGAAGTGTATTAATGGGGAACAGAGAGTCTTAATAGGTTAGGTTCCCAGGTTTCCTCTGCCTACCTTGCTATGTGCAAGATACAGCGTGGAGTTAAATAAAAAAACAATAATCAAAGTAAAAGTCAGTTGTAGGTTTCTTCCCACTCGGAAAAATTAACTATTAATCATGAAAATTTACATTTCTTCGCTCTGGTTGAGTTTCTTCAACACACATTGCCTCGATAATTCACCGGATAGTTGGAAACGGTCTTAACGTTAGGTTCCTTCAGCCTTCCCTTCCTTACGCGGGATACAGCGTGAAGCTGAAAAACAAAGTCAAAAAATATATACGAACAAATTTTTTTTCCTCGCCAAAATACTGGTAGGGAGCAAAATTGCAAAGTTATCACCTGAAATATTGGCGCGACGTAATTACATGAGATTCACACCTGACAGAGTGAATTTCCCGTGTCGAAGGCACACTAATTGGCAGTATAAGGCAGACGTCCCGCCCTCCCGAGTCCGTCCCTCCAGAAATTGAATTAGCACACCCTGTATTTCGATTTATACGTTATACCTAATATACAAACAACCCTTGCGTGTTTTTTGAGTATCCTAAATTGATTGGAGGGGGTGGCAAAATAATTTTGGGCTATGTAAATCGTTTTATTTTTGTGTAATCTCGGTGTATTGTTGTTATAAATAAGTACTCGTGTGTGTCGTTTTGGTGTTTATTTAGTATATGTAGAGGCTCTCTATGTGTAAGCGCGACGGTTGTGAGTTCGATTCCCTTTCGGAGGAAAGAATTATTAACATTTTCATTTCCTCGTTTTGGTAAGAAGTTGTGAGCTTCAGTTTTTGAACGTCAAATTATTTACTCCTGGTTCACTAAAGATATCATTATAGCTAATACGTAAATGTGAAGTGTTTCCAGATTCATATTTACTTATTAGTGACAATATATGTTTAAGAAAGAACGCAAAGCGCAGCGTTGACTTCCACACTCTATATGCAATGCCCCGAAAATTTGGCAGAAAGTGGGGAATGGAGTGACTTAACACCAGGTTAATTCTGCATACGTCGCTATATACAGATACTAGTATGTGTATAATGCAGCAATACTTAAAAGAAAATACTTAAATATAGCTTGTGGAAGAGAAATGAACTGAAAAAAAATATTCAAAAGTTCAAAAAGCTTTTTATCCAGAAATAACGTCGCAAATTTTCCACCTTTAAAATAGATCTAAGCGAAATTAGATATTAATTTCTTATTATACACGCATATTTCACATCGTAGTTTCACGCTTCGAAAGACAATTTATAAAATTTACAAAACGAGAATTCAATACAAGGTTATTAATTATTTTTGTTATTTATGTTTATCGATACGCACTGTCGATTCATTATGTACGTTCGATCGGATCCAATTTTTACATGAAAATGTATAGGAATTATTCGAAATATCGCAATCCTATCAATCGAAATGGAAGTTAGTGTGAAAAAGAGCAAAATGAAATTTGGCAAATGTATGTATGTTCAATTCATCAGCTTCATGCTGTATCCCGCACACAGCAAGGTAGGAGGGAACCTAATGTTAAGACACTTTGTTCCCCACTTTCTGCCGAATTCTGGAGGCTTTGCGTGTTGAGTGGCAGAACTCAAAGCCGCGCTTAGCCTCGATACCAGCGCGAAGAAATGGAAATATAAATTTAAGTAAATATTTCATTTCTCGAGTGGGGATCGAACCCACAACCAGTTGGTTTTACAGTCACACTTCGCGCCGCTGCGCCACCACTGGCCTCGTGTCATGTGTCTATTCAATTAGATGGAATCAATCAACGGAGGCAAACACGGATGTGAAATGAGTAAATATTTAATATCTTTCATGTTCGAGGCTATAAAAATTTTATTGGAATAATCTAATTTACATTGCCTTCGTTTGAAACGTTTAAATTTGATAAATTATTATGATGTTACAATATTTTTACGTTCAATTAATTTTGTACGTATAATTTTGTAATATTACCTTTTTATGAAGCGACGCTTCAATTAGCACAGTATATTTCATATTATATTTTTGTCTTGATACATTTTGTTTAAATAATTACTGTAATAATAAATATGAAATATTATAAGAAAAAAATATTATCATTTAAAAATATATGATTAATAAATAAAAAAAAAACAATTTCACGCTCTATCCCGCATACAGCAGGGTAGGCGTAGGAGGTAGGATAATGGAACTCAACGCCGGGCTTTTCCGTTAGTGCCAGAGCGAAGAAATGGAAATATTAATAAATAAAAATTCATTTCCTCGAGTGGGAATCGAACCCACACCCTTGTGCCCCTGCGCTGCGATAGCGACCCAAATAAATAATTATTTTTATCATTTTATTAAACAGAAATTCCTCGAATAAGTAACAATCTATTTTCGTTTATTTCTATTTTCATTATACAGTTACTAGCAAATATATTGTTAGAAATGGTAAAATATTTTTTTCGTCTCAAGATTTTACTACGCTTAAAATAAAGATTGTCAGCTTCACGCTGTATCCCGTACACAGCAGGGTAGGCCGAGGGAACCTAGTGTTAAGACACTCCATTCCCCACTTTCTGTCGAATTCTGGAGGAATTGCGTGTTGTGGCAGAACTCAACGCCGCGCTTAACACCAGAGCGAAGAAATAGAAATAAAGATTGTGAAGGTAATAAAATCTGTAACAATCTATGATTATATGGAATTATTTCATCGCTTACATAAAACCACTCATAATATAAGAAAAAAATCCAATTAATATTATATTTCTTTGCAATAGTATTTGTAAATGAGAGGATCGAATGATATTTTTTTATTTGATTATTTTTTATTAAATATTCAAGGTTTCATCCATTTAGCAAACGTGATTTTTTGCTCGATATTGATAGCGGCAACAGGTAGATGCTTCCGAATATTTATTCATAGAATATTCAGCTATATATTTATATTAAAATTAAATAATTAAATTATTTATATCCCATATTAACAGACGTAATTTTTTGGCTTTTTTATAGATATTAAATTGTACGGAACCCTTCGTGCGCTAGTGCAATTCGCACATGGATATCTTTGGATAGAGTGGCGGGGAAAGTGTACCGTTTATTTCTTGTATATCTTTGTAATACAGTGTAGTGTTGAACTCCACTGTCTGATGTCGCAATGCCATATGTGTAAAGTTAATTGATTTAAATTGAAAAGTATGATACGGGAGGACTCTTAGATAAAAAATTAGACATCATACAGCACTAAAGCATAGTACATTTTACACAAAATTATTTTAATAGATAAAATGGATTGTTCTCAAAAGCTGGTCGTTAGAGTAGAATTTATCATTATATGTATCAATAATAATAAAAAATAAAATTACATATGTTAGCGTCACGCTGTATCCCGCACACAGCAGGGTAGACAGGGAACCTAAAGTTAAGACACTCTGTTTAACCTTTTCCGCCAAATTTTGGAGGCATTGCGTGTTGAGTGGCGGAACTCAACGCTGCGCTAATTAAGCCATTTATTTATAGCATTACAATTAATTATTTATTTATTTATTTATTTATAAGGTCCACCAACAGAATACACACAGTACATGAATATAAAATAATAATAAAAAAAAATACATTGCTAAGTGTTATTCCCTTTACAGGTAGACACAACATGCGCCAATAGTATACTTTTTTGTTAATTTACATTTTTCTTAATATCTTTAAAATAACTTTTAAATAAAATTTTATTATTACATGAGAAAGAGAAAAAAAAAAAAAACAAACTAATGGGATTTAACAACACATAAGAGCTATACAAAACGACAAACATTATAACTGAACAACAAATTAACGGAACGAGATAATGGAAAATAAAATAACAATATAATAATAAAAAGCAAG
>JAATLQ010033430.1:5346-17837 GCA_013421005.1 Heliconius erato x Heliconius himera | reverse complement strand
ATAGTTTTACTTTAAAATCACAAATTAATGCAATAGGCAAATACTAGTAACCTGAATCGAAAAGAGTAATGGGTTAATATTAATAATATTCCTATAATTAAACACTGATCACTTCCCTTATTTTTGGGCAATGCGGCTCGCTGGACCATGTAGTGGAATTCTCCCTCTATCAGGTTTACTTCTTAGTGTAATAATTAAAACAGCAAATTTTATGTGGTGGACACGTGTAATTCTCGAGTAGAACCAAAAAGTAATACAATGCTATAGTAGGGTAATTGTAAGATAAAAATACATCATTTATCACATATGAGCATATGTGTAATTAAAAAAGGATTGCTATAAAAATATAACAGGCGTTTGGCCTGAACACTGACCACCCCTTCTGAAGCAGTCATGTAATATTAGTGATTCCTTAGAGCCTTTCTCTATTATTAAGTGCGTTTATTAATTGAATAGATTTTTGTTTGGCCAGTCGTGTAAAAGCGATTGGTTGTGGGTTTAATCCCCCCTCGAGGAAATGAAATATTTATTTAAAATTATATTTGTTTCTTCGCTCTGGTGTCGAGGCAAAGCGCGGCATTGAGTTCCGCCACTTAACACGCAATGCCTCCAGAATTCGGCAGAAAGTGGGGTACGGAGTGTCTTACACTAAGTTCCCTCTGCCTACCCTGCTGTATGCGGGATATAGCGTAAAGCTGAAAAAAAAATATATTATATTATTTTCAAACAGTTTTTTTCTACTTATTTACAAATGAAAATGTACAAAAATGTGGAAATGTTCTCAAATGTAAATGCATAAATGATAGTCGATGTTCGATAAGTAATCAACAATTATTAATGAATATTCGATTCCATATTCGATTATTAATCGATAGTCGAGAACTTACAATAATCCGGAATGTGAAAATGTATAGATATTTCATAAAAAATCATTACATTCTTTTATTTGTACTTTTTTACACAAAATGAATGCATACGCATACTTAAGTTTGTTAATTTTATTCGGCGCGTAATCGTAACTTATAGATTATTTCTCATGGACCCCCAAAATTGGGACGGAGTCCTCAGTGTGTCAGCCCGACTCGCGCTTGATTGGCATTTTCCATGACATTACTATGTTGATTGGTAGACTGACTCGACTTTTACTTAATTATTTTTATTTTTTTAAGCTTTATGCTTACGGAGGAATCGGAGAGAATGGAGTGCCAAGGTCAAATAAGGTCTCCCCTGCCTCGCTTACCTCTCATTCTGGCTTCATAACTTTTTTTTTCGATTTAATACTCATTCATTCTTCTTCTGTAATACCCACGTTTCGCTGTCGGATATCAGCGTCAGTACTAGAACTACATTGTGTTAGACCAAACGTGTAGCTATGCAGACGTTCCGGCATCTCAACAAATCAGCGAAGCCACTGTTTATTCTATTTCTTTTTTGTTAGCTTCGGGGGAACCTGGGAACCTAGTGTTAAGATACTTTGTTCCCATTAATACACTTCCGTTCTTAATTTTCTGCCGAATTCTGAAGACAGCGTGTTGACTAGCGGAACTCAATACCGCGCTTTGTCTTGTGACCAAAGCACGGTACATTGGAAGCAACCTGTGATTACAGTCGCACGCTTGTGCCTCTGCCCCATAACTGGCCTCAATTTATTATACTATATCACAAATTGATTTAAAATTAAATATTTCCAAATACGCTGCGATAAAAATAATACTTCTAGTCATTAAATACCTTGAAAAATTATCGTAAAGCTTTATAAGTTCTTGAGTGAGATAATATTTGCGAGATAAGTAAAGTTTGGAAATGCCTACAATACTTTATTGACGGTGTATAATTACTCAGTGGTGTCCTAATAAGGCGAGTGTCGACGCTGACGTCACCTGCGCCCACGCATCGCACTGTTCGCGTTCAGCTTGATCTTGACTTCTAGATGGTATAATTGTTTAGAATTTATGGTAAATATACCGTCGTGGCGCAGTGGTATAGTGTCTCATTGTAAACGGTGGTTGACTGTTTTGTTATGTCAATTCTTACTACCTAGAGGTACTACGTAACTTTTATTTTTTGGTTCTGGTAACGAGACAAAGCGAAGTGTTGATTTTTGCCACTGTGCGGGAATGGCATATTAAGACGCTATATACTTCTTATCTAGCCTGCTGTGAGCAGCATACAACATCAAACTAAAAAAAAAACCAACTCTGATTAATTTAATACTTATATTGTTGAAATAAAAATGGAAACCAGTCGTAGTGAGGCGCAATGGCATAAGCATGCTACTAAAAACACTATATGTTGTGGTTTCGATTCCCATTCGATGAAATGAACCATTTAATATTTTCATTTTCTCGGTATTATGACGACATAAGGACCGGGTTAAGTTCCGCCACTCAACACGTAATGCCTCCAGAATTCGGTGGAAAGTGAGAAACTTAATTGTCTTAATGTGCACGAAGTGTCTTAACATTTGACGTTCAAAAAATAAAACATGTAACTTTTTATTTTGAATAAAATTATTTGACTTTGACTTTGACTATCTTCCCAAGATCCCTCTGCCTACCCTGACGTGTGCAGGATACAACGTGGACCTAAACAAAAATATTTTTTCCCATATAAAAATAATACACTACACATATTAGTACCATATTACTCTTATAATAGCTATCTGTTTCTTCCAAATAAATTGCGCGGAAAACAAGATAACGCAAGTTGCTGGGCCAATATCGATTCCCGCTCTGAGTGCATTCCCCTGTTATACAAGTATGGTCACTGCTGTAACACACTTGTAACTTCAATAATAACTTGTTTTTAGACCCTTAGTACATCTTTATAATATATTGATATGAATATATTTTTATTTTTTTTTTCTACCTTGATCCTATATTATTTTAATAGTAAATTCCAGTACCTTTTATATGGTACTAAATTTGGCTGCGTCTACTTGCGACAACTGTACAAAATGAAATTTTAAAAATATTAATAACCATTTTCAGACGATTTCTATTATACTAGTAGTATATCAATTACCCGAAGAAAATTGGTAAATTTCCACTCGATGGGTGAATGCAATGACCACGGAACTCGACTACCTCAACAAGTAAAGTCTTATCCTCAAAATTATATATTGAATACATAAATATTGAAGCAGATTTAAAATTATATATTTTTTTTGTATGGAAGTGGTAATTAAATAAATCTTTTTTCTTTACCCATTAAAATAGAATAAACCCATGAAAAATATTATTTCCTATTATTAAAGCTATATTTAAACATAAATATATTTATTTTAATTTTGACAAACTTTTAAGTGAATTTCACCTGTGTGCGCCGTACTGTCTTGTCACCAGGGTGAAGAAATGAAAATAATTCATTCAACTTGAGTGAGAATCGGATTCACAACCGGCACATTGACAGTCAGACACTATGCCGCTGCGCCATCACGGCTTCCATTTATTTATTGTTAATAAATATCATGTACTTTTGTGTAAGCAGAGACATCAAACCTCGTTACTTACTTTCCACTTAAGACTTTTAACATCTTTGATTATATCATGGTAGAAGGGAACAAAATTTATCGAAAAATATATACTCTTTATTTCCTGTTTAAAAATATATAGTTTCCACCTCATTACAAAACAGATTTTAGGTTTCTAAACTACATTTATCCCGACGACAACGCGAACTGTGATTTACCCTTGCTGGTGTTCAGTTAATTTTCACTAAACTAATTTACTGTTATTGCATTAATAATTTATAGAATTGTGCCTGGTTAATTTCACTTGGTCTTAAGTTCCAATGCAGGGTCAGGTAAAGTATTCAGATCTTCCCTTAAGAAAAGAAGAAGATTTAGGTCATTTTTGTTTGTCTTGAACTTAGGAAATTGATCGACACAAACGTGCGACTGTAAGCGCGTACGGTTGTGGGCTCGATTCCCACTCGAAGAAATGAAATATTTAATTTTTTCATTTGGCAACTCCCATATGTCGTATTTCACTATTCTGCCAACTTCCCATAAGGTTATTACTAACTAGCTTGTCATTGACTAACGCGACCGCACGTCTTTAAGTATTCCGCTTACGCGCAGGTTGCGGAGTTGATGCCAAATATTAATAAATAACAATGCTTCTTATTTTTAACCGATTTCAAAAAGAAGGAGGTTCTTAATTCGATGCTAGCCTAAGAAACTATAGAATAGAAGAAAGAAATCTACTAAAGAAAAAACAGCTTCACAAACAGCTTTTTCCATAACAGGGCAGACTTAAAAGACACTCTTATCTTCTTTACTAGCTACCAGCTACCCTGCTTCACGTGAGATACAGCGTGAAGTCGAAAAAAAAATAACATAAAAATCATCTGACAATGCCTTGTATGATTTGCTTCAGTTAAAGTCAACTAATATGTTTATAAACACTGCAATTGAACTGCAATGGACACAATAACTTTGTTTTCAGTGTTTGTTCTGGCGCTGAAAATGGTATGACGATGACGTCACGATGAGGTCACAGGTAACCCTGGTCGCCTTGTCCTGTCTCTATAAGGTAACTTTAAAGGCTGGTTAGTTGGATGTCGATTTTACAAGTTTATTATAATAGTAAGCTAGAGTAAGCTTTAAAATATGTCTGTTTGTCTTATGTTATTAGTAGCTGTATCTTATTTATGGGACAAAATCCTTAGATCTAAATTGAAATAATAAAATAATGTATCTTCTGTATATTATTTAAAAAAGAACAGTTTGCGATATTTACCGCAGCAGCCAAGGCAGGGGGAAGCTAGGGTTAAGAAACTCCGTTCTTCACTTTCCACCTAAACACCAATATTCTGTATTATTTTGCTTACCAAAGCAGAGCAAATTATAATATTTAAATAAAAATAATTCAAACATTATAATTTCTCTGAGTATGCCGTACCTACAACGATCGCGGCCAAAAGCTAACCACTATGCCACAACGACTTCATATACTACGTTACTTATTTTCTCAAGCTTACTTCCTATTATTGTTAAAAATATAGTACCAAAAAATGTATCTCCCTAATTCCTTCCTGTTTGTGACCAATTTTGTGTGTAAGGAACATAATATAATATATTTTTTATAGTAAATTATTTTCTAGAGTTCCGTGACTCAAAAAGAAAACACTAAACACTTACAGAATCATTTGTTGTCAATCTCGAGATAAATGGTATAGATAGAATCGGACTCCTGTCAAAACCATTTATGTCGAGATTGCGTGGAGGTACGAGTATCTTTGAAATTAATATCAAATGTTCAGGTCTATGGTCCTTCGGATCACAGTTGAGTTGAGATGTGTATATTTTGTATGTAATTCACTGCATAGCACGTAATCAGAACCTATACATATGTATGAAATTTGGCATGAAATGAGAACTTGCAATACTAATAAAATAAAAAATCCAAGAAGTGAAAATTTCATAAAAACTAGTTCATTTCATACAAAATGAATGCACACGGCTCGCAACATTTTTTTCCAGCTTAATCAAAGCCTATAGATTATTTACCGTAGAGCTTAATTATGAAATTTGTCAAAAAGAAAAATACGCTCGCAGTGCAATCTTAATTTGTATTTTTTTTTAAGTTTATACTTCCCGATCCCGAGCGAGTTCTATTTGCACTTGACAAGTTTTTATATATGTTTAATTGGGTGTTAATAGAACTCATACTCACTTCGAATAGTATAATATTAAAGTAATACAAACTAGATACTATAACGACAATAATAATAATAAGTATAAGAAATTTCCATATTCAATATACAATTAATTTACAATGTTTATTGAAAATCTTATATTTAAATGCAATTACAATATTTCCATGTGACAATAATCGTACTATAGAAAATATAACTTATTATTCTATATATACAGTTATGTAGGTAGTAGAAAAAAGTATAGTAGCAGGGTAGGCAGACTAAACATAGTGTTAAGATTCTCTTTTCTCTCCGCACCACCCAATTTTGTGAACATACAATTTTGAATGGCGAAACTCATCGCCGCGTTTTTTATAGAGCGAGAATAAATATTTTAAAATTAATCATTTCTTAAGTGTGAATCAAACTTACAACCAACGCATTTACATTCGAACAATGGCCCACTGCGCCACATTAGCCTCAATAATATCAATGAATATATATAATTTTATAAGCAATCGAAGTTCGTAAAGGACAACCAGCTTGTAATACAGGCAGGAACTATGAATCAGCGACCTCCGTCACACAGAGTCAGTCCTACTTGTTGACATTAGCATTTTTACGTTTTCCTCACGCCCACGTATATATTAATATTTAACTGCAACCATTATGTTAAACAGTATATAAATTATAATTTATTCTACTCAAATACTGACTGTAAACATTATGGGTATCATCTCTACACGGTAAAACGGGACCCTGTTATTAAGACTCCACTGTCCGGACGGACGGTCTGTCTGTCTGTCCATCTGTCATTATTAGGCTGTATCTCATAAACCGTGATAATTAGACAGTCGAAATTTTTGCAGATGTTGTATTTATTTTATTATGTATTTTTTATATTTGCTGTTATAGAACAACAAATAAAAAAAAACTGAATAAAATAAATGTTTAAGACCCACAACAAGCGTGATTTTTTTTAACTATTAGATAGTATTTGCTTTTATAGCTTCTTTTCATTGATAATGGTACGGAACCCTTCATAAGCGAGTTCGCCTCACAAACAGGTACTCTCTATTACTACTGGTTAGACGGGACAAAGCGATATGATGATGATGAGAATGGCTTGATTGGTCCTGTGAAGTAAAAAAATGTAAAAATGTAAAGAAATGCTTTATTCTTATGTAATTCGCTTTGAATGTTGACTTTTCGATTTCATCTTTCTTATGATATAAACGAGAATCATATCTCTGACCTTTGTTAATATGTTTTAACATTTTTTTTCAATTACGATACTTTAATCATCCTAATATGGTAATAGTATTTAAAAATTGAGGTTGTAAAATATGTTAGTGTTCAATCTGGTTAAAATAAATTATGTGTAATTAATAGGATACGATATGTTTAATTAATATATTTTCTTAAAATAAAAAAATGAATATAAGCCTTCATGACGCAGCAACATACCATCTGACTGTAAACGAGACGGTTGCTAGTTCGATTCGCACTCGGGGAAATTAACTATTTTTTTTCCTCGCTCTGGTAACAAGACAAACCGTCGCGGTGTTAAGTGCCGCCACTCAACGATGTCTCGAAAATGGGAAACGGAGTGTCTTAACAGTACACCAATCATCCACACCATCTGAATAAGTGACACTCCACTACTCTGCGGTACTTTGTAGGAACTTCTTTCCACGCGCCATATACTGTTGAATGGTCTACCTGCGACTTGGATACCTTCAAAAAGCGCGTCTACATCCACCATAAAGGCTCGGTGTCATGGGCGGAGGTGATCACTTACTATCAGATGACCCGGACGCGAGTTCGCCTTGTCATATCAAAAAAAAGTAAAAAATACTCTTTAACTCTTAATTATTCTATAAATATACACAAATTATTATTTAAGACCCGGCGCAGCGGCACAGAGTCCTAAAATAAAAACGACTTTTGTCAATGAGTCAAATACCACTTCGGGAAATAGATTAATTGTATGCAGAGGGATCATAGTGTCAAACACTCCTTTCTCAATTCACCACCACTTTGGAGCCCTTTGTCTTATTACCAGAGCGAGAAACCCACAGGCGACTAGTTTACAGTAACACACCGCAGCGCCACAAAGGTGATAAGTAAGTATGTGAAAAGAATAATTTAAAACCCTTGGTAAAAATGATATATGAGACAACATATGACCTTCACAGTTTTTCGATAACAAGGATATCGTCAAATATTTCTTCTTAATAGCATTATTTATTAAATTTTAATTTACAAAGTTTTTTGGAAGGTAAAAATGAATAAATAATATAAATTTGTAGGGTTCGATCACCACTCGAGGAAATGAAATATTTATTAAAGTTTATATTTTCATTCCTTTGCTCTGGTGCCGAGGTAAAGCGCGGCGTTGAGTTCCGCCCCTCAACACGCAATGCCTTCAGAGTGCAGCGAAAAGTGGAGAACGGAATGTCTTAACACTAGGGCCCCTGTGCCTACCCTGCTGTGTGTGGGACACAGCCTGAAACTGATTTAATTTTAATTTAATTTTAAAGTTATTTACGCTTTACCTTTCTCTCTCTTAGCTGATCACTCATCACCCGCCCGCATTCGGTGATAAAGGGAAAAAGAAAATGGCGTTACTTCATTCTCCATTTAACACTAAGTGCGATATACTCGTAGAGTTCCGCCAAAGAAACGCTGCAGTGCGTGAAGAACGGAATGAAGTGTCTTAACACTAGGTTCTCTCAGCCTACCTTGCTGTTTGCGACATACAGCGTGAATATTATTTTTACAAAATGGCAAAGTAAACCTATATACATCGGTCTATGCCTCAATTATCTGGCAGCTAAAGTTAGCCAATACCTTAAAGCTTAAATGACAGATATTTTTAATGAATAGGCTATAAAAATAAATACAAATCTGAAATAACCAATACTTATTTATGGTAATTATAATGCTTTCTAAGAACATAAGTAAGTTGCTTAACTTAGTATCTATGATAATTTCAAAAAGCTCAAGAGTTTGTTTGATTGAAACCACTAATCTCAGTAACTCGTTGTGCAGGACAGAGTGTCTTAACTCTTGGATCCCTCTATCTATTCTGCTAGATATATGCGAGATACGGCTTTAAGCTAAAAAGTAATAATAAATGAGGTC
Organism: Heliconius erato x Heliconius himera; assembly: GCA_013421005.1. Taxonomy (NCBI): domain Eukaryota; kingdom Metazoa; phylum Arthropoda; class Insecta; order Lepidoptera; family Nymphalidae; genus Heliconius; species Heliconius erato x Heliconius himera. The sequence goes on along the minus strand of JAATLQ010033430.1, from coordinate 9,050 downwards.
AGCTGTGGTGCAGGAGCACATGCTTATGGCGACAACCAAGACACGCCAAGGTGACCATCAGGTGACCTGTATGTCCGTTTGTCCTGTCTTTTTAACTGACATCTATAAAGAGGAGGTTTTTAATTCGACTGTATTCTTTGTATATTTGTTACATAAGAACTTTTGACTGGAAAAACCGATTTTGATTCTTCTTTTTTTATTTGAAAACTAGTGCTTCCCGTGTGGTCCCATTGTAATTTGGTCCATTTCTGACAATGTTGTCCATAAAAAAAAACATAAGTCGTAAATTTACATTAAGTATGTGCGCGACAAATGGACGAATAGCTCAATATCCCTCCAATCGATTTCGATTATTATTTTTTTATTGGACAAGATACACTTCAACGATAGTTTGGTCATAAGGTTCTGAGTTTTAATTCCGATTGAAAATAAGGAAGTAATTTTTTTTCTGTAAAAAAAATAATGTTAACTAAAAAACGTGACTGGTTGTTGGTTCGAGTCGAGGTAATGGAATATTTCATATATTTTTTCCGCTCCGGCTAAGCACAGCGTTGAGTTCCGCCACTCAACACGAAATGCCTCCAAGATTCGGAAAATTGGGACCGGAAGGGCTTTAATAGGAACAAAGTATCTTACTACTAGTTTTCCAGGTTCCCTCTGCATACCCTGCTACGTGCGGGATACAGCCTGAACCTAAAAAAAGAGACAGCCTAAAGAATTAAATGTTTCAACACTAGCTTCTTTCTATCTACGTTGATAACTGCGGGGTAAAATTAAATTTAAAGCTAATAAAAAATAGACAAAACAATAAGTATCAAATCATTCCGTTGGTTGATTATGAAACACAAAGCTGCAAATATATTAGTCGACCACAGATAATCGAGGGAACATCTGTTTTAATATACCATACCATTGTTGCACTTCAGGTGTGATATTTAAACCTATAACCACACGATAAAGACGTCAAGAAATTAAAATAATAAATTGATCTTTATTAGACCTAAAGCGGCGTTGAATTTCATACAATAACACTCAGCGTCTCTAATCCTATTGAAGAATGGAGAATGTTGACACTAAGTTACGTCTATCTACCATGTTTTGCGAGAAAAAGCATGAAGTAAAAAAGAAAAGATATATCCTTTAGTCTATATTAAATTTCTAAATATTTGAAACATTTTAATTGAATGTCTTTAATCTAAATATAAAATTAAATAAAGCTTAGCATATCCAATTCTTAGTATATTGAGTTAAAGTTTAAATATAACGATATTATCATACCTAATAAGTAAGTAATTAAAATAAGACAATCCTTATAAATCAAAAAAATATATAAAATATTTTATTATGGCGTAATGATATCCATCCGTAGTGAGTTGGAATATGCCCATTTTAGAAAATAAATAAAGTAAAGCACGGCGTTAAACTCCGCCACCTAACATGTCGAACAATGTTCTTAAAATAAACGATATTGAAGAATTAATGTGCAGTAACAAAGTAATAAATTATCCCTACCTAGCTAACAACGTAAATAATAAACAAAAAAACAGACCTACTATAGTACTAAATTCAATATACACAATCATAATAACCAAAGTCGGTTAACATTTATCTCTTAAGCCTGAGAGAGGGGTATGCGCCTGCGCATCGAAGCCTTCCACAAGCGTCAGTGATCGCTCGGACGTTGTACGTATCGTACGACTTCTCCGCACATTTAATTTATAATATCTATATATTTATACAGTACCCCGAGTGACCTGTGCTCGAACGAACGAAATTTTAACTAATATATATCTAACATAGACCTAATAATTAGTTTTGAGTGTAGTTTTTAAGTTAAATGGTGTAAGCTGCGGTCAGGTGAGTCATAAGTCTAATATGTCATATATTTATTATTTAAATTCGCAACACCTCCGGAATTTGGCTGGTCCAGCCATATATTTTTTTGGTTGCCATGTTTATTATTTATTTTTTACTATTAAATAAATATTTGTTTAATCACGTTAAAGCAGTTTATAATGTATATGTCACATATAAACATATCATGTTTACAGTTTATCTTATTTTTATCCATTGTACATTGTTTTGTCAAACACCGATTGTTAACAATATATGATGTATAAAAGATGCTCCTTTAGATAAGTAGTCTTATATGTATATAGGTCTACCTATTACCTATATGATTATTTACATACATTACGTATATACAGACATTGATATAATATATTATACTTGTATTGTTTGAAGCTAACGATGATACAAACTTGAATGCATTATTGAAATTAATTATATTTTCTCAATAATTTTATAGGTACCTACTGTTTAATATATAGTCGGTCATATTTATAGTGACAATAATGACAAAACACTCATTTCTCCTCTTTTCTTCTATCATCTATGCTATGATTTTCTAAAATGGGAAGTTACTTTCGTTATTATTAAAGTTTTGACTTCCGTACTCAAAGGGTGAAAACAGACCCTATTACTAAGACCGCTGTCTGTCTGTCTGTCTGTCCGTCCGTCCGTCTGTCCAGGCATTATCTCATGAACAGTGATAGTTAAACACTAAAAATTTTCTCAGATGATGTATTTCTGTTGCCGCTTTAACGTGATTTATTGGTGTTTTATAGATAATAGTAGTCGTCCCTGCGCCACGACCACCTCACGATAATATTATATGTTATTTGCAAAATATTAACTTCCATGTCGATCGTCAATATGTGTGTGATCATTAGACAAATAATTGAGAATATATTATTATAAAATTTGTGGGTTTGATTCCTACTCGGCTGAATGAAATATTTTTCTTTCCTTGCTCTGGTAACGAGGCACAAAACAGTGTTGATTTCTTAACACTCAATGCTTCGGGAATTTCGCGAATAATTCCTAATGAGGAACGGAGAGTTTTAGCACTACGTATGCTATAATATATTACCCTGTACATTACCCTAAGACACTACATTACCCTGCGATGTGTGTGTATATGTATTCCGATACAGAGTGAAGCTATAAGAAAAATATTCTCTCAATTATTATACATATAATAAATCAGCTTCGTTAATCAGCGTTATTTTTTATGCAATATTGCATTTTAATAATACTTGTTAGGATATATTTTTAAATATTTATTATAGTTTATTTACGTTTATCTTAAGGGAGCCGATACTATCAAGACACGCGCCAGCGCATCCAGCCAAGATGGAAACGGGCAATGCGTATTTTACACGGCCCGCCCACGGCTTCGCCCGCTTAAAATTCATGATTATTGATTTAAGCAGAATTGATTGACAACTATAATAAAATAAAATAAATAAATAAATCAGCTTCACGCTGTATCCCGCACACAGCAGTGTGGGGATCAGTGGGGATCGAACCCACAACCAGTTGGTTTTACAGTCACACTTCTTGCCGCTACGCCACGACTGGCCTTGTTTACTTTATTGTATAAAATATTGTATAATAGTGCTCCAAAAATATATATTTTTATCAACAGTCATATAATCAAGACGTTTCGAATGTCATTCTTTAGCCAGGGTCATACCAGCGCGATTTCTATATAACATTCGCTGGCAAGCTAATGCCTTGAGTTCATTCAAATGACGATAACTTTTTTTTTAATGAACCGATTTTGATGAACCAAACTTTAGAACCTAAATTGAGTTAAAACAAAGCAATTGGTGAAATTTTCAAGTAAATCGGTTTAGTAG